>JAJHJA010001484.1:0-20039 GCA_021202915.1 Heliconius himera | reverse complement strand
TAAACTTATCCGAATTTACAAAAGAAGAGTAACGTGAGCTTTTATCGTGAATCAGTTCGAATAGACCACTGGTTTATTTATCGAAAGGACCCTTTTGTGCCGTCCACTCCTAATGGCAGTGTTTTGGTTAATGGTGTCTGCTACTGTATAGTAGGATGTGCGATTTTAATTATTTTCGTCCAATTTACGAGTGACCATTAAAGTAAAGTCCCCTGCGGACCTATTAGAGGTTCGTGTCCGGCTCTTGTTGATAACTTTACAGCGCTGTATTTTATATGGAGTTAGTGTTTAATCAGAACCGCGTTCGCGCTTGTAATTTTGTTACTGTGTCAGCTATTATTTTGGAATGGCCTTAAATATTTCCTAGATAATTTATACATATATCATCACCCATCAAACGTATGGATATATTTTATTTACCATAAAAAATATAACTTTATTTTTTTTATTATATAAAAAATATTAACAATAAAAGTATGATATATTTAATTGGATTTGTTTTAGTGCTTTTAAAATACATTGACGTTTTTCAAAAGCTTAAATGATTATGTCAATGTCATTTCAAATTATAGTCGCATTTTTTAAATAACTTTTATTTAATGAAGCTAGTCCTCGCGCAGGTTGTGGTTTTCGAAGCCACAACTTCCCACTTGGGGAAATGAAATATGGAATACTTTCTCATTTTCTCATTTGTAATGAGTCAGAGCACGGCGTTGAGTTCTGCCATTTACGCAATGTCTTCAGAAGTTAGACGCAAGTAGAGAACGGAAGTATCTTAAGTGGAACGCGTTAACACTAGGTTCCCAGGTTTCCAGGTTCCCTCTGCCTACCTTGCTTTATGCGGGATATAGCGTGAACCCAAAAAAAACACTTTCATTTATTCCCCAGCAAGTTAGGGCAATGTTATTTAAAATGTATACAATGCACTTTAGATACATAAAATGCAGTTAGAGTGCGTGACAAACTCCAGTTTGCGGCTGTCCACAAACGTATATTCAAACTAGATTTTTAAAAGTAAAATTTATTACTCGATGCAAATTCAAATGAAGTTGCTTGAATTACAAATCTGGTTTTTCACTGTGATAACATTTTTTGCTGCTTGTGTTTGAATCGTCAACATTTATGAACATATGTATTAAAAATGCTAATACAGCTATCAAAACTATATTTAAGTGTTTAAATATTTTGGGAGCACTGGATTTTATAAATATATTACAAAAAAAAGGAGCATGTGTGCACAAATTCTCACTCGAGGCAATAAAATATTAAATATTATCATTTCCACGCTGTGGTAACGAGGCAAGGCGCGGCGTTGGATTCCATCAACACAGATCACCTTTAAAATTCGGCAGAATATGGGAAACGGAGTGTCTTAACACTAGGTTCCCTGCCTAACCTGGTAGTTGCGAAATACAGCGAGAAGCTAAAAAAATATTAGATACTTTATAAATGCTATAGCGAATCACTTGTGTTAATACTCAATTTTCAAATTTGATAGAAATTCGAGCGACCCTCTCTAATCTTCCTTTCAGATTTGTAAAAGAATCAAATTCTAAGATAATCCGTCGAACACAAGAACGCAGGTAAATAGCTATTACGCGCTCCGCTGGCCCTTCTACCAGATAAGATTTGACAATGTCACGCACTCGCCAGCCATCCTATGATTGATGGACCTGTTAGAGATTGGCGAGGATTCTAAGCCTGACAGCTTCATTTCATGCCTTTCTCTAACCACCAACTTACCATGTGATGGATGGTGACACGAATAGTGGAGATACCATTTTTTAGCACTATTAATTTATTAAAGCAAAAGTCAATAATAATTTTGCAAGCTATGCTCAAAGAGAAATACATACTAAGAGGGAAATCGAGTCTTTGGAATCCAATTTTATCATCGCGTCGTCGCGACAGTACCTACCTTAAAATGATTTTTCATGCGAAATAATTTAACTTCGCAATGAGGCTCGTCTGAAAATTAAAATCCATTTCCTTTCTCCAATAATTTTGCCCACTCTTAAAAAAGCGGTGACTCGAACTCTATTGAATTCAAGGAATTATTCGTTTAAATGATACTTAAAAGACTAGCAATTACAGAGAAGTTTCTTTTATAACTTTACTTACAATTGGCAAATAATTATAATTATCACGGCGTCTCCCTTCAGTGATTTAACAAAATGGCAAAAGCACAAAAGTTTTTGGTGGCGTTTTGCTTATTTAAATATTCCCTGTACAAAATGTTTAGATGACGTTTGATAATAAATTTTATACTATATATCGATAAACCTAGAGTCCAATTTGGTGTTAATGTTTTTTCTAAGTAATGATCAAAGGAAAGTTTGATTTTGCGGTGATAATTGCGGCGAATCCCTAATTATTTTGAGGGTAAACTTTTGCCGGAGTTAATTTGCGACTGGATCTTCGATTCCTTTTAATGGACACTTTTGGTGACTTTCAATTTGCGCGGCTGAATGGAGCATTCATTAAACTTGCAGAATCGTTGTCACACTGTTGAAATATACTCAATTTATTACGACGTAAAATGAATAATTTCTTGTAAATTTGCAGTCAAACTGATTGATTTGATTTCTGAATAAAAAATGATTGCCATAAAACAAATATAGATACATACTACATATTAATTAAAACGAAATGGTTAATCATTGCAATGTTTCCTTTTAAAACCACGTTTCGTAAAAATATTTTGTTCAGAACACAAAACAAACAACTGCGTAGCAGTCTCCCCTGCATCACGGTGATGTATAACTGATATACAAATTTATATCACAGTGGCGCCGAGCCCTTTTAGTATTCCCCTCGCAAATCCCGTTGAACATTTAGATGTAGCTATACCTAGGTTCTGGTTAGACCTAGGTATTAAGGTTGCAAAGGGAAAAGGGGAAGGGGAAAAAGGGGAAGTAATTATATAGGGGGAAACATCAAGTATGTCAGGGGGAGAGTGTGTTGTAAGGACAAAATATAAGGGTAGAATGCAGTGGAGGTAAGCGTGTCGCCTCGCATCAGTTCACTGTGTCACTGTTGATCTTTTCGAGATATGAAGTTTATGGTTAATAGGTACGAGTATGTTCGTTGTACTCAGCCACTCTCTGATAAGTCCTGAAACTCTTTAGGAGATAAACACAACGAGATGAATTTTACAATTTTCATTTTATAATTTCATTTGAGAAGCCCAAGGGATTTCAATATGATTTTCAATTAATCGTCGGACGCTAAATGAAATCTTGGTTCATTAAAAAGTCTATTACATTTCTTATATTAATTTTGTTCAAAAATTAATATGGCCCCACAGTGAACTGTTTATCATTACTTATTTTTAAGGACTTTTTCTATGTAATAAGTTTAACTTTAATTTACATTTTCCAATAAATAATTGTACATAACTGTCGTTATTAATTTAGAAGACAGAGATTACAAACATTTCATACATTACTATTAAAAAAATAATAATATTTCAAACATAAACAATATAAATAACAATAACAACCCTATCTCATTATAGAGACTGTAGAAAATAACTGGATCAACATTTCGGTGTTCTCGATATACATATAGAGCGTTGAAAGTATTCATCAGTTTGATTGTAACGGGCAGGGGAGTGACGCAGCGCTGTTGCCAGGGCCCTGGTCTGACGCATTACCAATCCGCACTAAGCGTCTACGGATGGATGTGACTTTATGTATTATTATTTATTTTTTAAATTATATAATAGAAAAATATTTAAGTTTGTGATTTTTAAAGGTTTCATTAATTATATGTTGCTAAAATAATCAACAATTTTTCTCATATTTATTTCATATTAATCATTAAAATAACTAAAGTTATAACTAAAAGTGATTGCAATCGATTTAAAATGTTTTTTATAAGTAACGTAGATAATATTTTTTTTGTAATAAATTATAATATTTCTTATAATTATATTATGGAGATACAAAATATACTGTCATTGTAAGTATTTTATAAATAAATAAGCAATGAAAAGTAAATTAATAATAAATAAGTAACGAAAACATAATACTCAAATAATTGATTATTATAGGAGATATATTTCTGAAGTTAAATATATCAATTTCAATATAAAACATTATTTGTGCGTAGTCATTCAAAAGTATTTTCTAGCTTCACAACACAGTACTGTAGGTGCCTGGGTATATTATCTGTAGATTAGGCCCGTCCAGGGGATCTGAATGTACTAGCGTTGCTAGGCTATGGGGGATCCCACCCCAAGGTCAAGTGCTATAGCCATAGATATCTATGGTGAAACGGACCGAGGGGAGAATGTACGTACTTATTGCGCAATGAATTCATATTAAACGAGTGACGTATGGTTAGATTTGTTGTGTGCGAACGGATGAGATTTCCTTTTCATCGTATAGTGAGTGTATTGAATGTGTTACTATATATTCACTTGTGCTTACATCGTATAATGCCGATTGATTATAGTTATACATGATTATTTATGTTTCCACATGTGGTAGGTTAAACAGAGAGAGAGTGTAGTGTTAAAACACTCGCTACTTTCCGCAGAATTTTGAAGACATTGTGTGTGGAGTGGTGGAATTCAATGTTGCGCTTTGCCTCGAAACCTGAGCGAAAAACGTAAGAAATTAAAATAGTAAATATTTCACTTTCTCGAGTACAAATCGAACCCAAAACCTGTCGCGTTTGCAGTTACACGCTAATGCACCTGCGCCACGACTGGTCTCATAGTAAAAGTCAAGCATGGAAAAATTCAATCCATTCACCAATATTGATGCTTGACTTGAATTTCATATAACGTATATATTAAATAATTAATATGCTTCATGCTCTACCAATTTTAATAGGCTCGCAAGGAAAAAGTTGAATAATATATAAATCTTTTCTATTGTCCTTAGTACCATTATTAGTAGTACAGTGCTATATAAGCACAGTTAGCACCTGGAAAACATTACCAAGACCATCGAAATCTAAAATCAAAAATATTCCACCAAAATATAAGTCAATGAAAAGAATAATAAAATGAGAAAACTACGTATATTTTAATATAATTTTCATAACAGCTTTATTGTAGACGTGTACCACGTTCTTTTTTAAATGCCAACTACGAGATTTAATTTATTTTTATACAAGCTTTATCAAAGAGCAAAACTAGTTACGCCTGTACAATAATAAATATCATGAAAAGAATAGGTAAAAAATGAATACTAAAAAAAGGCTTAAAACAGCAAGTAAAATAAACCTTAGTCTCAAAAGTTTTGTTTTAAGTCTAATGCTGAGACAAGATTGTTCTAAAGTCTGGCTAGTTAGAGCTCTACAGGCCTCGTAATTTCATTCTTATTTGAAAATCTGACATTTGTTCGCTACTTAAACTTTGGATATAAAATATATAAAAACAACGGCAAGTGATAAAACACGAAATTGTTTTTTATTAACTAAATAAATAAGATTTTATTTTGGGAGTCTTATAAAAACTACGTATTTGTTTTAAATATCACAACATCTTTACTCTATTCTCACGAATCCAGTTAAGCAGAGGAAACATGTAAATCGATTCAATATCCACTTTCCTTTCGAATTTTAAATATTGCTAATTGCTTAGAAGAAAAAAACATTGCTTAATAACTTTATAAAATAAATCATAAAACTAATTTTAATATAAACTTTCTTCCGCCTATCGAGCCCACAACCACATTGGCAATCAAATGATCTACTACCGCAACAAAGGCCTTGAAAAAAGAAATTACCAATTATGACACAGCTTAGACATTTCTAAAATTGCCTATACATTTCGTTGCCTATTAGCAAAGAAAAAATAGTAACTATTTTAATAACAATGTTTTTTGTTTCCAAGTATGTTTATGAATTAAATTTCTATTATATATAATAGTGGAATGAGAGGGCATCGTAGCGAAATGGTTTCAATCGTGGGAATTAATTGTATTGTATTTTTCTTGTAAGACAACAAGTTGCTTGGTCCTGCAATTTTACATGTGATGACCTTTTAAATGACCTTTTAAATGAGTGGGAAATTGATAATGGAGAGCCTTACTCTCAGTTCTTTCTGTCTACATTTCTCTATACGGCAGAAGCGTAAGCTCTTTTTCATATCTTATCTGCACCGTTTCATGAGTAAATATTAAAATTATAATACATATACTTTTGAGGTCAGTAGTGGTGTAAGGGCCCAGGCGTGTCTATAAGCGCGACCGGTTATGGATTCGATCCCTACTCTAAGAAATTAAATATTTAAAATTTTAATTTCTTTGATTGGGCGTCAACACACAATGCCTCCAGAATTCGGTGAGGAGCGGAGTGTCATAACACTAGGTTCCGCCTACCCTGCTGTGCACGGGATGCAGCGTGAAGCTGACTACATAAACTTTTCAAATGTATTTTTTCATTAAAAAAATCAAACAAAATGAACAAAACACAAAATAAATCCATTAAAAGAATTTAAAACCAACGCGGCACACGTGAAAATGAAAGCGCCATCTAACTCCGCCGCTACTAGTCCAATATTAATGACGATTTCGCGCTAGACCGGCTGCGATCGGGCACGGCGACCGTTTATGCTCGACCGCGGGGGCTGTGATTTCATTACGTGATTTATTTTTTCCTCCCTCTCAATCCAATACATCCCCTGGTGGCGGGTTAATTAATATTTTAAGGACGCGATTGCTATATGTCAATGTACATATATGGTAATGGAAACAGAGATCATTTTAAAGGTAAATCTCTGGTGATGGACGTTTCATTCGAATTGATTTTAAACAGCCAAAATCTGTTGACAACCTTGGTAAATTATATTGTTTGTTTATTTGTCATATTTTGGCTGTCACGTTATTATTAAGACGATTGCAGCAAGTACTAATACCTACGTAAGTATGACGTACTGTATGGGTACATACAGTACGTCATACTTACGTAGGTATGCTGTATATAGTTCTATGGTTTAGATTTCGATGACAAGTTTTTACTTGTAATAAACATATGAAAATGCTCTTTCAGTCTGGCTAGTTACAGCACGATATAAATACAGTTACAGCTGAACATGGTATTATGTTTTTTTTATATTATCTACTAACTATTTTGAAAGCGAAAATATAAGTCTTTATAAATTATTAAAATAGCTTACGAACTGTTGCATGATCATCTAAGACTTTTTACGTCCACTGCTGGTAAAAGGCCTCCTCCAAGAATCCTTACTCCCTTCAAGAATCTCCACGACAATCGTTCCTGCGCTGCGCACATCAAGCGTCGTCCGGCGGTCTTGATCAGATTGTTGGTACACCTGGCCCTTACATTAAAGATAAAAAGTATAAAGTAACTAAAAACTATTTCTTGAATAAGATAAAATAACATATTTTTATAAATTCACGCTGCACCCCGCACAAAGCAGGGTAGACAGAGGGAACCTGGGAACCTAGTGTTACGATATTCCGTTAAGAAACTTTCATTGACCACTTTCTGCAAAATTCTTGAGGCATTACATGTTGAGTAGCGAAATTCGACGCGACGCGAAATGAAAATATTGAATATTTCATTCTTCAATTAGGAATCGAACCCAAAACCATCGTGTTTATAGTAGCACGCTAGTGCCCCATTAAAATATATGCACACAAAACTGCAGCTTATAAAATACCCTTTTATTCATAAAAAATCCTTATCCTTTATTTTCAAAATAAAATGATTTATTTTCAATATTTAAATAATGTAACAGTGAAAAAACATAACAATAGTTGAAAAAACATAAAAATAAATAGCAATAAAAAGTGACGATTATAAATAAGTAGTAAATTATATGTACAGAGAAATAAAATAGACACATAAACTCAAAAATACTAAGGAACATAATTAATTATCTAATCTAAATTAGTTTAGAAATATTTAATATTTTATTTTTTTCGCTGTGATGTTAAGTCAAAGCGCGGCGTTAGATTCCGCCATTCAACACGAAATGCCTCCAGAATTCTGCGAAAAGTGAATAGCGCAGTATCTTAATACAATGTTTCCTCTGTCTATCCTGCTACATGCGGGATACAGCGTGAAGCTTAAAAAAACATTCAGCATAAGTGCGACATTTTAATATTGGTTTTTTTTAAACGTTTTTACCAAATTACAGGCCAACAATACAAATGTTCGAGTTATTTACGACTTCCATAAAGTGGACCTTAAAATTGTTAATGAAAAGGTATTAAAACAAGCAGTCCCCTCGTAAATAACGCGGTGACATTGCACAGGAGAAAAATGCCAGTCGGATTTGAACAAATTACGACTACGACTCCAACCTTTAATCAGTCTGTTTTATAATTAATTTTTCGTCATTTTAAGCGTTCATTATAAATAATTTATCATTTTGGAATCATTAATCATTAAAATCATTTTACTTATTTTTTTTTAATTTATATTTCCATTTCTTCGCTCTGGTGTCGGGGTTAAGCGTTGCGTTGAGCTCTGCCATTCAACACGCAATACCTCCAGAATTCAGCAGAAAGTTGGGAACGGAGTGTCTTAACACTAGGTTCCCTCTGCCTATCCTGCTGTGAGCGGGATACAGCGTGAAGCTGATTATTATGGTTATTACAGTTCGGACTAACGCTTGCCATTGTTTTTCGTCTTTAAATTCACTAAATCCAAGAACTCTGCTTAATCGAATCGTACAATTTGAACTTATATCCACCGTGTATGCTCCGACATGTCCCACATGAACCACGACATGACTTACTTCAAAATCAAATTAAGCTATAAACTTTATAAATATAATAATGGAAGTATAAATTCAATATAATTGAGTTATAATATAATAAATACTATCGAGACGTCTCATACCCTGATCCGTCTTAAAGGTTAATCGAAATCTTATATCACAATAACTGCCCCATGAATAGTGCAAAGCCACCCACTATGTTATGGGAAACATTTGTAACAGCTTGTTCTGCACATTTATTTAATTTTATTTCTTGGGCCAGAAAAAAATCTTAGTAAGATTTTTTATTTAGAAAACGTGTATAAATTTGAACACAGTGAACCCGCGCCTTTTGGACGGTTTCCTAGAGGCGTAGGTTCCAATCCCACTACGTTAAAATTTTTATACCTTTTCTATATAAATATTTTTCTTTTATAAATGTGGAATAATACTTTCAAAACATTAAAAATATCTTAGTAAAATTATCTATACATAAGTAAATTTTAATTTTATTAATAGTTCCTTTAATTAAAATTACACTGTAGCATAATATAAGTAATGCACAGAAGCTCAGTTGCACACTGCACTGTACCCACATATATCATTGTAAAAATCAGTGTTAAGATTTTTCCATTCTTTTACACAAATATAGAGAAGTTAAGTATATAGTGGCAGAACTCACACTTTCTCTACCAGAGTAAGGAACTTAATAATTAATTACTCCGAGTGGGGATTGAGCCAACAATAACCCCATTAACAGCGAAACTTTATCCCACTGCGCCACAATGGAATTAGTTTTTTATACTAATAAAAAAAATATTTAAAATAAATGATGATATTTAGCAATATTTATACCTATTTTTATAAATTTCAATTCCCAATATTTGTACAGCAGTGTCATAAATAATAAAAAAAATAAATAAATAAAAGAGAAATAATAAGAGAAAATATTTGACTTATGAATATATTCATGCAGTTGATATTTTTGTTTCATTCTTCTTGTCTTCACGTTCTAATGTATTCTATGTCCATTCGATGGTCCGGCCCGTGCCGGGGACATTCAACTCACGTATTCTGACGTTTTTTTTTTTCAAGGGGACCGGTATGTGCTCCGACTAAAATTACAGTGCTTTCACAAACGTTCGTCTTTGGATTTTCTTTTTTCAGGTAATGACGTTTAATTTTATATATTATAAGACAAGTTACAATTTGTAATTAATTTTACATAATCAGCTTCACGCTATATCCCGCACACAGCGGGGTAGGCAGAGGGAATCTTGTATTAAGACACTCCGTTCTCCACTTTCCGCCGAATTCAGGAGGTGTTGTGTGTTAAGTGGCGGAACTTAACGTCGCACCTTTACTTGACACCAGGGCGAAGAAATAAAAATATAAATTTAAATAAATGTTTCATTTCCTCGAATGGTGATCGAACCAGAACCAGTCGCGTTTACAGGCACACTTTATGACAGGCCTCAATTTTTTAAAAGTAACATAAAAGATATCATAATTTATTCACGAATATTTGTTTAATTATTAAAACTGTGTTATTTGTATTATTGTTACATTAAAAGTTAAAGGAAGATCCACAAAATCTTATATCTTTTTTAAGAATTGCTAAAAGTACAAATGCATAACATTTTGCCAAAAAAGGGATTTTTTACACAAAAAATAGTAGTCAAAAAAGAATAAAAAAAAGAAAAAAACAAATACTTTATAAATATGCTTTAATATAATGTATTTTTTAAAATTAAAATTGGAATTACATGTCTCATAAGTCTCAAAGTTAAGACAGAAAGCACAAATAAATCGTAAACTAGACGTCATAAACACTGTACACCTTCGTTGATACAAAAGGAAATTGCTTATTTTACGTCAAACCGACTGAACATTTCATCAAATCTTATTATCCATTTTAAAGTTTCCATTTTTACGACCTTTCCAAAGACTTTCTTAGCAAATCTTCAGAATTGATGGTTTTAGTCAACAATTTTAAATATTTTCTTTACTATAAAATATATTTAATATAAATAAATAATATCATGAATAATAAATGACAGCCAACGTGGAACAGCGTCCGTCGTGATGCTGCTGAGTTCGACCCCAATCGAGACAATGACTGTGAAAAACGCAGAAAAGAATTTACCTTTTACTACTCTATTATATTTGAGGTAAAGCGTGAAACTGAACAAAAAATATATCCAGCACTAATTGAATTTAACTAAATTCCTAACATATTTACATAACTAAATAAAAGACCAATGTGATAAAAGCGAGTTAGTAACTAGAATATTAGTCTAAGAAATTTATTTTTGTAGTATATAGTGTTATTATTGTTAAATAAAATAATAACTTAAACATAAAATGCCTTATATATGAACAGTCTTCGTGAGAAAAGCACAGGTGGAGTCTAGTTATCGTCACCTTACAACTTTGAAACTGAACTGAAGAACTTAGAAAGTTTGTATCTTTCTAATCCAATTACATTACTCTGAGTGATTTTGTTTCTTTTCTTTAACGGACGAATACATTCTAATCTTCAAAATATTTTTAAATCTTAAGAAGATAGTAAACAATAAAAATGCCTTATAATAAATGTAGAAGCCAGTCGTGGCTCAGGGGCACAAAGTGTGACTGTAAAACCGACTGGTTGTGGGTCCGATCCCCACTCGAAATGAAATATTTACTGTGCGATTATAACGATGCCTTTTAGTCCCATACATAAATAAAATTATTAAGACACGGAGAAACTTATATAAAAAATTATCAAATGTCGAAATAAGAAGTAGGTTAATTAAGATAGCATCTACCTTCCGGATCTATCTTCGTACTCTAGATATTATATAGCATGACATCACTGGCCAAGACAAATCAAACAAAACCTTACATTTCTTATTTCAGAAGTTTCTTTGGCCACCTTCTAATTTCTTAAGCGACACAAGCTTATACGTTTTTTTTTATTATATTATACTAACTCTTTGAAATTAAATTTGTTTTTAAGATTTTTTTTTAATTAATATTTTATTACCTATCTTTGAATATATAACTGCAATTTTTGCTTATTTAACCGCATTTTTTTAACTACACAAATTTAATAACACAGCAAATACAATTTTAGTACAATTTAATATCAACTTACATTTACCTTGTTATTATTTTCATATTCCATTATAATCAAAAGAACTTATAAATGATTTATTTGTAGCCGGCGTCGCAGATTAAGAAAACAATGGGTGACTATCTATCAACAGGCGTTGCTTTTAAGGAAGACAAAAGCGAGACGATCCCCGTGAAGTGGAGCGTTTTATATTATATTTATCTTTAATTACTACACGAAGAAAAAAAAGAATAAAGCCGATCCGCGAAATAATGACGTGATCCGTCGCCAGGGGAAAAAATCTACGGGAAACAAATAACGATTTTCTTTTGTTGGCTTATTATTCTCTAGAGCATTCATTAGAAATTTTCGGTTGGTACGTGGTTTTCAGGCTCTCGAGTATGGATTATCTTAAGCTGGCATTAGCAAAGTAAACAAGTTCAGTGACCAGTTCAATCCCGTTTTTATTTGAGTATAAATTCGAAATAAAACATCGATATTTATTTCACCTGAGAGCATCTTTCGCCGGTTAAATGTGAAACTTTTATAAGATTTTCTTCTCAATTCTGCTTGCGAATTTATGAAATGTAAAGTTATAAAAAATGTTGAACTGTGATATCTTAAAGTTTTGTATTTGGAATTATAATTTCTACATTAAATATATTTGTTTACTTAATACTGACAGCACGAAAACTTGAATAAGTTAATAAAAAAGTAGTACTAAGACACTACGTTCCCAGTCAATTGCGATATGAAATGAACCTATAACCGGCGCATTTAGTTACATTCAAACTGTAAATGAAACAAATATTTAAAAATCTTACATATCACTTTTTTATCTTTTTATAAAGTACTAACCAATATTCCTTTTTTATAGGTTAGTATATAAAATAATATTGCAAAAGTAATAATAATATAACAAGTCAAACGACACAATAGCTGTGCCGATGTTTATCGCACGAACGCCATCTAGCTTCCGTCAATCGCAACGTAGTATTAACGTTCGAGCTGTCACGCACAATATTACTTCGAAACTACTTAAAGCTGTGGCCCAAGTTAAATTTTTTATAAAAAAATATATGTGAAATATTAGGTTTTTAACATAATATAAATTATGCCATAGTATTGATTGAATCCATAAGAGAATATAGCACTAGAAGAATTTAATAATTTTAAACTATTTTTGTTTATTTCAGCATACAAAGCACAATGTAAGTTAGCGAGAGAAATATAAAAAATTAAGCATTTAATAATTATGCTTTGTCTTCCTTAGAAATCCTGTAGTCGGAAGTAAAATTAATATAGGTATATTTCTTTGTAAAATCTATTTTTTTAACTTCACGCTATAATAGCTATCCCGCTAATAGCATAGTAGGCAGAGAAACCTAGGAACCTAGTGTCAAGACACTCTGTTCTCTATTAAGTCACTTCCGTTCCCCACTTTCCTGAACACAACGCCGCGCTTGCCTTATTATCATAGCGAGGAAATGAAAATATTATTCCCACGAGTAATAATCAAACTCACAACCCTCGTGTTTACAGTTGCACGCCTGCACGCCTGCGCCACGAGGATCTCACATGTAAAATTTTAACTTCTATATTTATTGGTTAGTGTTACTTAAAATGATATAGGAAACGCATAAGAAAAAAACGTAAAAAAATGTCTAATTACATTTTTTTTGCTTCACAATACTATAAAAGTAGAACTTCAAAAATAGAAGGTTAAATTTGAAAAAAAATTACTCAAACTAAAATTTTATTACATTAAATTATATTCCGCTGTTACTCAGGACAGTAACAAAAGCTCCCCCGACATCGAGAGATGATTGAACTTGATACTCGATAATAGCGATTTTTCACGCTGTATACGAATATGAAAAGAGTCGAAATAAGATTTCTATCGTATCAGATTATTTGCAATACGAAGTATTTGAAGCGTATATTTACCTAATATGTATGAGAAATTATTATAATATTTTTAGAATAAAGTTAATATGAAAATATGTTTTATTAATACAACATTCGATGTCTTCGTAGCGTTGTTGAAACTTAATTTTATATGATGGTTGTGGATTCTATTTTTTAAAATAACAAAAAAATGTATTTTACGCTGCATCCCGCACATGGCAGGCTGGGTAGAGTGTAGAAGTGAAGACACTCCTTTCACCATTTTCCGCCACATTCTGGGGGGATTGCGTGTTGAGTGACGGAATTCAACGCCGCACTTTGAGCGCAGAGCAAAGAAATGAAAATATAAATTTAAATAAATATTTCATTTCCTTGAGTGGGGATCGAACCCACAACCAGTCGCGTCTATAGTCACACTTTGTGCCCCAGCGCCACAACTCGGTCTCTCCCTTTTTAAAATATTTTATATATTTGAATATATTCTCTGGCCAGATTAGGCTAACTTATGGGCTCCTTGATTTGACATCTAATGTTTTTTTTTAGAAAACGTTAAGTTAAATGTACGAACTCGAACCCGCGTTTCTTGGCAACCGTCCAAGTCAAGACTTATACGTTTTCTAATTTTTTTTCTGTTCTTAGTGTAAAATAAAACTTAAACCGTTATAAAAGACATATTTTAGGGTTCCGTAACTATTGAGAAAAAAGGAAACCTTATAAGATCACTTTGTAGTCCGTCCGTCTGTCTGTCAAGAGCCTTTATCTCAAAAACGCTTGGAGATATCGAGTTAAAATTCAAACCATATACTAAGATCTACGGTCACTTGATTTCCTGAAAAAAAATACCTATTTTTACATTTATTTAAAGAAAATATGGCCGTTTATATAGCAATACCGCGTATTTCGCTTCGCTGACACTATGAAGGGAATCAAAATTAATAGGGTACTTCTGGTTAATCTAGAATTATGAAATTTGGCTGAAAACTATATATTTGTGGTTCAATCCTATAAAATAATAGCTTTAAAAAGGCACCAAAATTGGTATTAAAGCCGGTAGTTCAAGTAAGGTATCAGTTGAAAGTTACCTGGCAAAGATATGCTTGAATTTCAGAAAGAGCTCCAAAGCTCCAATCAAATTTTTGTACGGAACCCTCGGTGGGCGAGCCCAACTTACGCTTGTCCAGTTTTTTCATATCTATGTATAATAGAAGAAAAAAAACTCTTCAGTATTAACATTAAAATGAAGATATCTTTCAAATCTAAAAAACCTTTACAATATTTTAATATCTGTATAAAACAAGAGTCAGACGCTAGTATAAAATATTTTTCAACAATAGGACAAAGGGTAGTTCAGAAATTAATATGTAAGAAGCGATCTGTTAAATGCGGACAGTATTAAGACTTGGTACTAATAGTATAGGAGTGTGCTTGGAACCGCAGACTTTATGTCCTCAGACCGCTTTGGAATTATTAATTAAGTAACTGATTGTATTCCTCACAATGCAGTTCTATACTACGATAGTATATTTTATGAGAATTTAAATTTATGGAGTATTAATTAAATAGTTTAAGGTTTAGTTGATGTGATATATTTTTATATATATTTAGGGATATATTATTGTTTTTATTTGTGAATATTCGTTGAAATTCGTATGTATATGATATCTCATATAGATTATTTTACTAATCGCATCAAAACTGTCATTGACGTAATATAAAAGAAAAAAAAGATATTGCTAAATAAACTAACATTGGAACAGCACTTAAATGTAAGCGTAATGGTGGTAGGTTCTAACTCCACTCACAGATGAATGAATTAAATATTCTAATTACCACACTCTGGTAGACAAACCGCGGCATTGCCACTCCAAATGCAATGTTTCCAAACTTGGGCGGAAAAAGAACGAAACGGAGTGTCTTAACACTAACTTCTTTCTGCCTATCATGCTATAAGCGAAAGAAAGAGTGAAACTGGAAAACAAATAATATAAATATATTTTCTTATATATAAATGTTAACATTCCATTATTTTAACACATTAGATACGGTTTCCTGCTTCACCATCAGTGTAGTGATGCATGAAAGACAACAAACAAAAGCACAAAACAATCGTTTTCATCCCACCTTAATTTACATTAATATGAGATTTTCTGCGGCAATAATACTTAATAATTATTCAGAACTGTACTGAACACAATGGGGTTCCGCTCCAACGAACAATTTGTACGAACGCTAGCTTGTTACGTCTTGTGTATATGTTAATATTCTCCATATTTAAAATTAAAGTCTCATCATTAATTTTCTGAAAATATTTGAGATGATTGTATTATTTATTAAGAAGAAATTTATTTTAATGACTAACTAATAATGAAATAATTATAGTAGTAGTATCCAGAGAAAATTTGTGCAAAAGAATTTTATTACACTCTACGGTCAACTGCCCACCTCCATCGGAGATATTGCTTCTTAGTTGAAGGTCTTTAATTCTCTTTGTTTATGAGAGGTGAAACCATTATACATATTACCTTTCCTAGTAAATTCAAACTTACACGTATATTGAGGCCAGTCGTGGCGCAGAGGCACAAGTGTGTGACTATAAACGCGACTGGTTGTGGGTTGGATATCCATTCGAGGAAATGAAATATTAAATTTATATCTTCATTTCGTAACTCTGGTGTCGAGGCAGAGCGCGGCGTTGTGTTGTCTCAGACTTCTACGAAAAATGGGAAATAGAATGTCTTAACACTTGGTTTTCTCTGCCTGCCCTGCATTCAGCGTGAAACTAATACATATTAATTAGGTAGTACAAAAAATACAAATCGGAGCAACAAATATACATATAGCCCAACCTAATCTTTTTTAGTTTTATATAGGTTAAAGGCATACTTATAAAACCGGTCTGAAATCTGAGATCAATCTTAAGATGCCATTTTTATTCATAAATCTATGAACGACACCTAAAGCTCAATCTCAGACTTGAGAGCAATTTATAAATACAGGCCTAACTGGTCTCATTTTGCATTGTATATTTTAAATTGAGTTTAATTAATATACAAAGATTATTTTCGAGATTGGAAATGGAGAGCCCCAACTTAGGTCTCGACACACAAATACCTATACAATAATCAGGCATGAAATTGTACTATATAATAATCCACTTACAACTTTATTACAAATTTATAATTTAATATAAATTTTCATATGAAATTATAATTTTCAAACATAACGAGAAACCGCCTCGTTAGAAGACTCGTATCGCAAATAGAATATTCAACAGAAGCCTATATTACAAAACAAATAGATCTTTAACGTTGCAATTTACAACAAAATTCGAATATGCATAAACAGCAATAAAATTAAAATTGAAATTCGTCCGCAGCGAATAGGTAAAACGAAATAAATATTATTATGAATATGAATGGAGTAGGAGTACTGCGGCAACGGGCTCGAATTATTAACTTTTGGAGGGTTTGTGAGGACCCTCAGAGTGCCGACATCTCAACAGCCTTCAGGCCCGCTCTGTCATATACTAAACGATAGGATTATACGGGATTTTGTAGTCGGCTGTTGTTCAAAGAGATTATTGCGGTAATTGTTAATAGTTTATAGGCTTTCGCCGCTATGAATACAGTTATAGTACGCGTCGTGTACGTGCTTAGACGGTGATCGTTACTCGATGTTTATTGAGCTATGTATTTTAGTTTCACGCTGTATCCCGCACACAGCAGGGTAGGCAGAGAGAACCTTATTTAAGAGGAATTGCGTGTTGAGTGGTGAAACTCAACGCCGCGGTTTTGCTTTGACACCAGAGCGAAGAAGTTATATTAAATATTGATAAGATTCGATTTAAACACGGAAAAATTAATCCCCGTGTTTAAATCGAATCCACAGCCTCCCCTTGCCCCTTGCCTTGCCCCCTTTTAAATCGCGTTTAGTCACAGGTTTGTACCGCTGCGCCACGATTGTCCTTAATCATTAGTATTTAAATATTAGAAATGATTTTGACAAAATATGTGTAGGTATATATAATACTATACATTTAAATATTTTTAGATTGAATACAAACTTATACGTCTTTTGATTAATTAGTATTGTACCTTCACTTTAACAATCTTCATAAATATTCTCTTATTTTTTTATCATTATCTTATTTAATCTTAATTTTTCTTCAATATTCCTTTCACATCCCCAATGTGCATAGTACGTGTATATTATAGACAATTTAGCCGCCACAAGCTCGCAACGTGTAATTTCATAAGCTGACCGTGCGTTCCGAATCCCAAATATATACTAAAATGTTGAGGTACAATAATATTCCACTGGACATGTGTAATATAGTTTTTTTTAATATAATATCTTGTTTTACTAAGAAAATTATGGAAAGAGAAGAAGAAAATAATATTAAATAAAATATTTGATTTTATTTTATTATGTGATAGAGTCACTATTCGTGTATATACAAATTTAATATTTAATACAATATAATGTATGAATTCTTTGTTTCTCTAATCTTATCAAAATAAATGGTGAAAGTGATAGATATTTTTTTTATTGTTTTGAAAAATATCGTGATTGTGATTTTGGTGTCATTTTTACATCCTTATGGGGTAAGTATTAGTGAATGTATATTATTATAAAGAAATTACCAGTAAATAAATAAAATAAATCTTAAATCAGCTTCACGCTGTATCCCGCACACAGCAGGGTAGGCAGAGGAAGAGAAGAAATGAAAACATAAATGTAAGTAAATATTTTATCTCCTCGAATGGAGATCAAACCCACAACCAGGCGATTTTACAGTCACACTCTGTGCCCCAGCGCCATGACTGGCCTCACAAGTAAATGACATAATATGAATTACATTGTTATTATAATAGGTATAACATTAAATGTAATATTCAAAAATAAAAAAGAAGACACTCAAAGCATATATTAGAAAGTACATGTATTTTGTTAACTATATTTATCTGATTCTAAAATTTGAATATTTTTTGACTTCACTTTATGTGTACTCAAACATTCGATTTTCAGGCCCCAGTCGCAACCGTCCTGCAACGTGTAATTTGGATAAAAAGGACCGGTTGACTGCGCGTACCGAATTTCAAGTGCCCCGCAGGGCTCTAGAGGCATAAGTGGAAGAAATATTTTAGAACTATAACTATATACCGATGACAGTCGTTTCGCAGTGGCACAAAATGTGATTGACTGTAAACGCAACAGGTTGTGGGTTCGATTAGCACTCATGGAAAATAAATATTGAATATTTCTTCGCTCCGGTGTCCAGACAATGCGCAGCGTTGAATTCTGCTGTTCAATACATGTACATATATAGTGTAAAACCATAGAGCAATGTACATATATTTGCAAATTTTAAAATTCACGTTTATTCTTTTTAATTGCTTGCTAACAAAGGGAGATCGAATGACATTGAATTTGCTTTCCATTTAAAAAGTAAAAACTGCCTGAATATAATTGAGTATTCATATTCGGAACGCTGAAAGCGCCCATTTTTCTTTTTAAATATTGACTTTTATTTGTACTTCTGTCCAATTGAGTTTATACAAGAATATATTTTATGTAATATAGTCGTTATTTAAATAAATATTTGAAATATTCTTGGAATAATATTTTTTTATCAGTATCACTCTGTATTCCGAACACAGCATGGGAACCTAGTGTTTTTCCGACGAACGTTCTCGGTGGTTAGTCCAATATCCTCACCAGTGCATCCTTGGGCATCCGGTAGGTCTCACTCCAGAGACAGATATAACAAGCACTTCTTTCTATCCGACATAGATCCTAGACCTGTGCACAACGTGGCCATACCATCGCAAACGACGCTCTTGAAGCTTATCCGCTACGTCACCAAGACTACATCAAATGAATGTGTTGCGTATGCGGTCAGACTGCGTTACGCCACATATCAACCTCAGCATCTTCATTTCCGTGACATGAAACTAGCCAAGCCAAGATAGTGCTGGCTTATATTTCCTGCCATAAAAGAATCGGTCGGATGAATCTCTTGTATATCAGCCCCTTGAGCTTGGGCATGGGTACTCTGCAATGTGGAATTTGAGTTCGATAATGTGCTCGAAGAGCTTCATGGTATGACTCATAAGCTTAATGCCCCTAATAACTACCAGAATCTTGAACACTGCCCCTTCTCTTGTAAATAGGGGTAATGAAGCTAAGCTGCAACTGTTTTGGCATCTTTCCAGTGTTCAAGATATGGTTAAAAAGGTCAGTAAGCATGAGTACATCAAGAGAGCCTAACAATTTCCATGCATCGGTCAAGATATCGTCAGATCCCACCGCTTTTCTGTACTTCAATTAAAACCTATGGATGATTGGAGA
>JAJHJA010001483.1:0-18076 GCA_021202915.1 Heliconius himera | reverse complement strand
TGATTATATAAAATAAATAATGAGCGTGTCTGTTCCTCTATGAAATTTTAGTAGTAGCGGACCGAAAGTATGAAAATTTTATTAATCCCTTACTATTTTATACTGGAAATTATTATTTAACTTTCTTCTTCGGGTTGAAAGCAAATAAGTAAGTATTTCAATACTGGGTTCTCTCTGCTTACTCTACTATATGCGGGATAAAGCGTGAAGCTAAAAAAATCTACTTTGGGAAAAAGTTCTTGTTGACGGAAGGAAAAAATCTCCAATAATGTATCTACATCATTGGTTGATGTTTCTGCATTTTATATATATAAAAAAATCAATTTCAGTATCCCGCACACAGCAGGGTAGGCAGAGAGAACCTAGTGTTAAAAAACACCGTTCTCTACTTTTTGCCGAGTTCTGGAAGCATTACGTGTTGAGTGGGGGAACTCAAACTTTATATATAAAGTCAAAATTATGTTAAAATTTAATTCGAGTACTCATTCAATGTATTCATAGTAAACACAAACTTTTGATGTATTATAAAAAACTTCACAAAGTGCTACATTTCGACTGATGAAATGAAAGAACATAATTAAAGCATTCAGGAGTTGCGTTTTTAGGAAATACAACTTTATTGAATGAATACTTTGTTATATATTTTGACTTCATAAAAAATACGTATTTCAATAAACTTTTTTAAATACCTATTATAATAATATTTATAAAAAAACTCGTAGTTTATTAACTAGAGTGTTTCGTCCATGACTTCGCTCGCTATATCCAGACATTTTTTCTACATTTTTAATATTTATGTAATTTTCCATCATATAATAATATCTTTAAATTATATTTTTATATAATAGAAAGATATTTTATGATGGGAAAATATATAAAAATATAAAGTAAGTTGAATAGCTGCAATAATAGAAGCAACAATACAGTTGAAGCGCCGTCTCGATTCTTTGACTACCCCCTTGTCATCTTTAAAAGAGTTCCAGAGAAATGTACAAATTCACGAAAAGTCAGGAAATTTTATATACAAAATGTATTATATTTTATTAATTTTTTTACGTATGTTTTTACTATCAAATATATCAAATATTTACTATCAAATATTTCTTAATTTATAAATAATGAATAACATGAATTGGTTGAAATTTATTTATTACCTCCACCTACGTCTGTCCGTCATGAATAGGAAGATAAGTAAGAGAATCTTGCCACGCTATTTGAACCTATTACTTGCCGTTCGGTTCTCTTGAGCACACACACACAGGCTCGGGTCCGGCGACAATGCAATGTTTTTATAGCACGAACCAAAAGTTTCCAACCAACAAAAATTTTAAGAGGCTTTTTTTTTATTTTTTTAAATTATTTAAAGTTATAATGAAAACAACCAATTTGTCTCTTTGTTATCATTATAAAATATAGTGCATTATTACATATCACGCATCGTCCACCGCAGTACTACAGCCAATTGCACTAACGAACGATTGTATGTAGAGCCGTGTTGCGTTTACCCGATATCTTGCACGAGTCACTCGTATTTTTTTTTTTTTTATGTTATTAATTGAGAACAATCACTGCATGTGACTGGAAACGCGATAGGTTTTGGGTTCGATCCCCACTATGAGGTATTGAAATAAATTTATGTTTTAAATGTTATTATAAATTAATTTATATTTTAATTTTTTCCCTCTGGGGTCGAGGCAAAGTACGGCGTCGACTTACGCCAATCAATACGCAATGCCTCCAGAATTCGGTGGAAAGTGGGTAACAGAGTGTCTTAATACTAAGTTCCCTCTGGCCATACGTGCTGTGTATAGCGTGAAGCTCAAAATAAGTACCATTTATGTTTTTTACATCATAAATAATTGATAGACAAGTCTTTTCCTTGTCTAGTAGATAAATAAAAAGTAATTAGAAATTATAGTGAGTTTTAATATATCTTGGGTCATAAAATATAAATATCGTATATTAAAAAAAGCTCTTCACATCCAGCCGATGCCAGCCACTTTGCGAATATCGTCACTCCATATAGCTAGAGGACGTCCCACACTCCGCTTGCCGAGGCGTGGTCTCCACTCTAAAACGCGTTTACTCCAACGGTCATCGGTTCTGCGACAAACGTGACCAGCCCACTGCCACTGGATGCGAAGAACTCAAGATAGAGCTCAGTGGCGTGCTATTGGAAAGGCCTATGTTCAGCAGTGGACTAGGACAGGCTGATGATGATGATGATGATGAAAAAAATTAATGGATATTTACAGATTTTCACTCGAACAAATGAGATATTTAATATTTTCATTTTTTCGCTCTAGTAACAAAACAAAAGCGCGGCATTGAGTTCCGTCGCTCTACACGTAATGCGTCCAGAATTGGGGAAAAATTGAGAAACGGAAGTGTATAAGTATAGAAGTAACAATTCTAATTTATTTAGGTAAATAGAGAAGGTGGAATTGTGGATTCCAAACATTACTCTGTCGTTTTCTGCCTCTCTATCGTTCTTCGGCCTGCAACCCGATGGGTCCAGCCTTCACACGTTAAATCCATTCCAATCCTTTTCTATACACAAAAAAATAACTAGAATATATCTACAAAATCAAAAACAAAAGAAACTCTTTAGAACTTTTTCTACAATTTCTGAACATAAAAAATATATAATGGAAAAATTCGCACAACAAAACGGTTCCAAGGTAACGATCAATCAAAGCGGACAATGCATCTTCTGTGTTCGAGCAATCACAGTTCACTGTAAATGTTTTCGTATTTCCCTTCGCCCCGTACCTCCACAAATCACAGGCGAGTTCTCACAATAAGCCTCAGTGGTCTTGTATTTTACAATAACATGGTTTTAATTATATATAAATAAAAATATTTGGTTGTTTTAAATGTTAAAATTTCTATATTAGCTACAGATTTTGATAGGTTGAATGCACTAATCTCAAGAACTACTGGTTCAAATTGATAAAATGTTTTTGTGATGTATAGTTCATTTATTGAGGAAATCTATGGGCTATATAACATCACGTTGATCGTATTTATGTAACCAACCAATATACAAGTCTTAGTTATTTATCATTTGACCACAAAGTGGACAAAGCTGCAAGTAAAAACTAGTATACCTACTATAAAAAAAAAATTACTAGAATAAATAAAATATTAAAGGCTGAATGTTATGGCACGATGATGGCTATATATTAAAATTATAATAATTAAAGAAAATTGAAGCAAATTTGTCGTCGATTAATAATGTAAACTGTTTTATCAGTACTAATATTTTTGACGTCATTTATTTGTACGTTCCTGAAGTAATATCGTTTTTTTTTTGAATAATTTACAATAGTACAGTTACATCATCGCCACGAATAGCAGAAAAATATATTTATCATAGTTATGAAGTGTCTAAAAGAGTAACTCAAAATAAAACCATAATCAAACCGGAAAGCTTTCAAGTAGCGCCCTCGTCCGCGAGCACGGACTGCAAACATTGCGTCGTCACCGCACACTGGACAGCTCACTCGGACGTTTCATCAACAAATTGAGTATTCCTCTGGCCATTGTAGACGAGATATCACTGCTTTTGTATAACAATTTTTAGACTGTATTTATAAACTGCTAACAACTCTGAAAATGGTTTTGATAACGACCTTGATATGTTGTTTTCATTCATCAATTATAACCTGAAAAAGGCATCTCAAGATGGATCTCAACGATAAAATCGCTCTCAACTATTATTATTATTTTCTAACCTCTCCTGTTCGACGAGCCATAGGCTTGATGGATTAATATAGGTATAGTGAGTCCATTGCATTTTAAATTGGCTTCCCTAATATAGGACACCTGTGTATACACAAAAATATTTTGTATATTTCTTATATCAAAATAACATTTCATATTCAGAATAGATTTTTTTAATTGTGTATTCGATTTTACTAGGGAAACGCTTAATAGTTTTTTAATTAATATAAGCCACCAAATAATCAATTTTAAATTAAAAAGTTTAAACCAAATATTTTTTTAACATATTTAGGCCTGAGGCCAGTCGTGGCGCAGCGGCACAAAGTGTGATTGTAAAACCGACTGGTTGTGGGTTCGATCCCCACTCGAGGAGATGAAATATTTACTTAAATTTATATTTCCATTTCTTCGCTCTGGTGTCGAGACAAAGCGCGGCAGTGAGTTCTGCCACTTAACACGCAATGCCTCCAGAATTCGGCAGAAAGTGGGGAACAGAGTGTCTTGCACTAGGCCTTCTCTGCCTACCCTGCAGTGTGCGGGATACAGCGTGAAGCTGATTTTATTTCATTTTTTAAGGCCTTAATTATGCTTTAACTATTAAGCGTTTTATTACTAAGATTCCGCTGTCGGTCTGTTTGCCCGTCTGTCATCAGACTGTATCTCACGAACTGTTATATGCCATAGTTAGACAGTTGAATTTTTCTATATTCTGGCTATAACAACAGATACTAAAAAAGAGGATAAAATAAATATTTAAGGAGGCTCCTCTGCAACAAACGTGATTCTTGTGCTCGTTTTTTTTAATAATAGTACAGAACTTACCGTGCACGAGCCCAACTCGCACTTGGCCGGTTTTCTGTTTCATTTTCAATATTCGTGCAGGTAAATTGTAAAAGGATATCTGCCAGGTTTTATTCGACGACCTATACTGCCTTTCGTTCGGATTCGTTATACTAATTTTAGATGCACTAGTGTTCTCAATTCCTGAACCTATCTTTGAAATAACTCTGAATTTCACACGTACGTTTGTACAGAAACTAAAGGATTTTTTTATTTCTTTTCATACGGACATTGTAGGTTGGCGGTTTTTTAATGTGCAATACCTTATAGATAATGAAGAGTTTTTTATTTTTTTATTATTTTTTTTATTGTTTAAATTAAACCAATTTTTAATACAATCAAAATAACTACTAAAACAAAGGTAACAAAGATTCGATTCCAATAATTAAATTGAAAATTCTGTTAAAACAAATAAATTATTTATAGTAACGCTAAAATCTAATAGAGTAATGGCACCAGTAACCGACAAGCACGAATGATCGAAACTTTTTATTGCATTTCCGGAAAATATACGGAATCGATTGAACTTTTTATTGAACTTCCAGATACAAATATGAATTTCTTAAATGATGAACACTGAACTAAATATATATATATATATATATATATATAAAGAAAAAATAAAAAATCTATAGCTATCTTTTAACTAACTTAGTAATGAAACTATCCGATGTTAGCTTATATTTGTTAAAGTTTTTGTCGACAAATATCAATGGGTTCCTCAAAATTGCTTTCTATATTTATCGAAAAATATTGATAATAATTATTTTTATCTAATTTAATATTACATACTTTTTGCTAGTTAGTTTCACGTTTTAAAGAAAAAAATAACTTCGAGATACTTTTTGTATTGAGTTTGAAAATATATTCAGGTTACCAAAAAATATATTTTGTACATAATATTGTGTCTTACATAAAAGAAGATAAAAGAAAAATATAATAAAATCTCATTAAAAGAGTTATCAAGATGCTCTAAATTTCATTTTATTACGTCTCTTCCCCATTGGGGAGATAATGGGCGCGACGTATAAGGATCATAATTCTGTCCAGAAATTTGGACTAGAATTCCATTTTGAGATGTAAAGTGATAATTGATTTTATATATACCTATTATCTATTTATATGTTTTTAATGGTATGGAAACAAATAGAGGCCGTCATGGCACAGCAGGTGAGCGTCTTATTGTGTATAAGAGTGACAGTTGTGGGTTCAATTCGTGCGATGTTGAGTTCTACAACTCTATATACAATGTCTCTCTCGAAAAAAATCAGGGAAAGAGGCCAATGGAGAGTCTTAACGATAGATTACATATGACTACTGTGACATGCAATTTACGTACGACGTGAACTAAAAAAAGAGATATAGCAAAATCTATGAGATACTCTGGTAAAATTTGAGAAGCAGGCAAAAATCTGTGACTCTGTCCCGACATTTTTGCTTATATAGATAACGGGAAAGGACTCCCCGCCTCTTCTTTAAATGAACTCTCGAAATATTTACCTTACTATTATTTTAATAGAATTTTTATTATATTTTCTTAATCTATATATGTTACATACATCCAATAATTTACCAACATGACTCACAAGTTTTATCTAACCTAAGCCTTTGGTTACCTTCAGTCAAGATAATGGACGAAGTATGTTATTGACAAAGGACCATTAATCAAAACGCCATCGAGCGACAAACTGGCAGGTACTTTATGAAACGACACCTCAATTTACACCGAGCTCGTTGTAAACTGACATTACTGCCGCGATATATAACTTGATGTGAAATGAAAACTGTAAAATTTTCTATTTTAAAATAATTTTTGTATAATTTTTTGTAAAGTATTTTTTTTTGTACGGAGGGTTTTTCAGTTTCTTCTCTCTCCTGTATGGATAAAACTCGGTTTCCACTGTAAAAGAGAAATGAGCGGGTTATGCTTAAGCTAAACGGACTCCTTTTAAATAAAATGGGTTTACGCTGCCACCAACAAAGAGTTCTCTTATTTATAATCATTTCGCTCCGTCCCTAGAACTAAGCGAGTTCATATCAACTCTTTCTGCTCGTTCGATATTTTTCGCATGATTATTTATGGTGGAAACATAAGCATGCTGGAGTTCAATTTAGACCTTAAGGTTCCACTCGTGGTCCGTCCGTGAAACTTAAAAAGTGATCTGACAAATAAATCAAAGTATTCAATTCCAATATATAACACGTAAGGAGCCCAAACAATGGGGAAGCAGTATTGTAGTGTTTTCTCAATAAGTTTTGCTACTATATGTGAAAAGTTTTTAGTTTGATTTTAATCGTAACAGATAAGCCAATAGGCACTTAGTTTTAAGTGCTTCGAACAATACAGATATTTTACAATATATTTTCCATTTCGACTACATAGATTACTAATGATATTAAGTTATTATTGTCGTTTAGCAGGTTAGATTGGACAGAGGGAACCTAGTTTGAAGACATTCCCCATTTTTACGACATTGCGTGTTGAGTGATAAAAGTCATAGACGCAAAATGTCTTGCTATAGGAGCTAGAAAATGAAAATAACATTTATTCTTTTTTAAATGAAACTATTTTAACCCGATTAATCGCGTATATTTAAGATTATAGATTTTTGGAAACCCGACATTATATAATAATTATTGTTTCTTCTCTGTATCTTTAGTAACTCTGTAAATATTTCAAAGTAAATGATTATCACCTAAATATGTTTTCCAATAACTTTCTTATCTTTATAGCTCGTTTTTCAAAGACCTGTGTTATCTCAGGTGTGACAAAAGCTTTTGCGGGGTTGCGTAGGCGTCCAGACGTCAATACTCTAGTCCTATATAAAATGTAAGAATAAAATTATCTTATCCTAGACCTTAAGCACGGGCTATCTTTTTATTAGCCTCAACCTCTATCCCGCAAAAAATAAGGTAGCATAGGGAACCTGTTCTTAAGACGCTCAGTTTCCTACTTTCCTGAGTTTTCGAGACATTGCGTATTGAGTGGCGGAAGTCAACGCCGCATTTTATCTTTTTACCAGATTCAAGAAATGAAAATATTAAGTAATTCATTGTCTCAAGTGAGAATTGTAATATTTATAATTTTATTACTCGAGAAATCGAGATTTATTTCATCTATATTTTTTGTACAATATGAATATACGGCGATATATAAAAATTGACGCCAGTCGTAGCGCAGCGGCACGAGGTGTGACTGTAAAACTGATGGTTGTGGGTTCGATCCCCACTCGAGGAGATGAAATATTTATTTAAAATTATTTTTCCATTTCTTCGCTCTGGTGTCGAGGTTAAGCACGGCGTTGAGTTCTGCCACTCAACATGCAATGCCTCTAGAATTCGGCAGAAAGTCGGGAACGGAGTGTCTTAACACTAGGTTCCCTCTGCCTACCCTGCTGTGTGCGGGATACAGCCTGAAGCTGAACATATAAAAATGTGCAGAACATTAGTTAAAATTTTACCAGCTTTTATCGCAGTTTCATAAAATCGAAATAATTAAGAATTTTATGTGACTCTGACCGCAGATGTATATTTTTGTAAATATATTTATTAATACAGTGTTATATCGAAACAATAAATAACCAATATATAAACTTTTTTTGAATTCAAACCAGTTGTTCCTGTGATTACCGTCTTCCATCAAACAAACTCTTCAATATTTAATAATTATGTATGTATGTAAGCATTATTTTAGACGTAGTAGCTTAGTAACTCAGTTCTACACACTAAAAAAATTTATTATATTTTTTTACTGGTTAGTAAGGCTGAAATAAAAAAGAAATGCCGTCTCTATATTTGCCATTAATTAAATGAGTGTGACTGATCAATGTAATTAATATGATGAAGAAGCATCTCGATATTGAGTAATGACGCTGATAGCAGCATGCATTACCTCAAGGGTACTTAGCATAATTAACAATCTGATATTTATTCTAAAGATTAATATATATATTTTAGTTTTTTTTGGTATAACTTTACGCCTCTCTACTATAGAATAAAAAGAGAAACTAAGAGACTCATTATTCTGTTCTATATATTGCAATTTACCCTGTGCTTTGCTTGTTTTTATATGAATCTGGAAATATATAAAATATATTATAAAAATAGAGGTAATTATTCGAGTTAAACCTACTATAATCGTCTTATTTTATTTAAGCCAGTCGTGGCGCAGTGGTACAAGTATGAATGTAAACGCGACTGCTTTTTGTAGGGTTCGATCCCGATCATTTAAATATAATCACTCCAACGAATGATATATGTAGCTTCCTGGCTATGGATTAAAAGTGAACCTAAAAAATATTTATTTCATATCATACATATGTCTTCTATATAGTACAAAGAGGAACATTCTCATTAAAATTGTTTTAAAGTTCTTTACTATAAACTTGCGATAAGTTTTCATATTAATTTCACTGTGAGGCAGAATGAGAACTAAGTTTGCTTAGTTTTTCCTTTTTTTTCATTAAGCAAAGTACGATTTCAAATCCTTTTACATTTCAACTTGTTACTGTTCAAAATTTAATCAAGAATTTTAATTTATTTATAATCCGGAGCATGAATAAGACTTTTGATTGTAATGAAATATTTCACTATTTATCACTTCTACATATAAATAACTATGACAATTACCAAAACAGAATTTTACATACTTATAAGCAAAGCAAACAAAAAATATAATTTGTTATTTTATTTAGATATAATTAATTAAAATTATTAGTTTTATAAAGGTACAAAGGCAGAGATACAAAGTGTGACTGTAAAATCAACTGGCTGTGGATTCGATGTCCACTTGAGGAAATTAAATATTTATTTACATTTATATTTTCATTTCTTGGCTCTGTGGCAAAGCGCAGCGTTGAGTTCCGCCACTTAACTCACAATGCCTCCAGAACTCGGCTGAAAGTGGGGAACGGAGCGTCTTAACACTAGGTTCCCTCAAACTTCGAGACAAAAAAATATATCTACACGAGATAGAATAAATACTACTACTATACATACATAACTTAATAATAGAGTTGGATTGACAACAACGAATTCATAATTCATTTATCGCCACGTTCGATTCGATTTTTATTGCTTTTTATGCTGTAAAACTGGGATTTTTTTTATGAAAGGTAAATTGATTTTTTTACGCCCCACTCCGCACTCTTTTTTCTACCGAATTTGAGAGATTTCATGTTGAGTTTTCAGAACGGGGAAATGTATAATATTATTTAAAAAAATTGGCTTTTTTTAATAAATTTTAATATGGTTACATATACTGTTTATATTACTTAATAAATCAAAATTTATATTTTTTTGCATGTCATTTGATTTAGCTCGCAAAAATTGTCGTATTTAATAAAAAATATGTTTGTAGTTATTTGATATTATATTATATCCTACATACTTACCTACATCGCTATCTCGCGGATATTCCAAGGTAAAAATTAGCCTATATGTTGCCACGTCCATCGATCAGTGAAAATCCCGTAAAAATTGTTTCAGCTGTTCCGGAGATTAGGCCGGACAAATAGACATACAAAAGTTTTTAATTGTTTGTATTATGTATAATAACACATTTATTTTTAAATCACAGACAGACTTTAATTTTATTTATGTCTAGAAATTTATCTATAACTTATAAAATTTCATAATCAATTAATCAAGTTTGAAGTCAATCAATTTATATTTTATTTTATTAATTAAAAGTAAAGGCATAGAAAAGAAGTCCTCACGTCTCGGAAGTTCCAATTTAATTAATTTTTTTCAAGTTATAATTGAAAATCGTTTGATTTATCTGCTTTTTATTATTTCTCCAATCGTTATGAGGAGATAAGGGTTGTAAAAACATTCAAAGTTTAAATGGGCCAGTATTCAATAAATATTTATTATATTCGAGGTCATCGTGGAATAGCGTTGACTGGTAACGAAATGGTGGCGGGATCGATTTCGAACTCGGAGGAATGAGTTATTTTCATTTCCTGGGTCAAAAATTTTGCGGAATGTGGAGAACAGAGTATCTTAACACTAGGTTCTCTTTGTCTACCTTGCTATATGCGGGATACAACGTGAAGCTAAAAAAAAAAGAAATATCTTACTTTTTCTAGTCTATTAAGCATAGGTACATTACATATAGTATAAGTATACTGACTCTCAAGCTACTGGGATTACCGGATATCAGACAACAGAAATCTTTCCCTAAATCCCCGCCCGTCGCCCAAATATTTATGACATATGAACCGAGAGAAAGACAGGAGTTATTTATATTACCTATTTATATGTAGTTAGTAGTAGATACGTGAGTCCGTCGTGGTGCATCGGCACAGCGTCCGATTATAAGCGCTATGGTTGTGAGTTCGATTACCTCGAACTCGAAAACTGAGCGGAAAGTAACAAAGTAACTCTGCCTACTCTGCTACAAGTGGGATACAACGTGAAGCTAAAAAATAATATATTCAGATATACCAAATATATTATAATAAATATATATTTTTCTTTATATACTACAATATACATAGTAAAAGCATCTTGGTCGCCTTTAGGTTTGATAAGCCAGTAATACCATCCCTTATACTCCGCCGCATTCATATAAAAGCGTAAACCCATCCGTTATTCTATTGACTTGTGGCCAAAATCCTGTATTATGGCACGACTACTTCTTATTCCCTACTATGCTTGCAAAATAATATAATATATTTGTGCTTATGATTATGTTTATCTCCGAAAGTACTGAACCGATTTAATTAGAACTTTCACCAATTGCTTTTATCTTAACTCGACGACACATTTAGAGTGTGTTTCATAAAAATCAGTTCAATAAAAAAAATATTCTAATATTATGAATTCTAGGCATCAAACAAAAAAATCATCTTCTAAAATTTAGAACTTCGTATCTTTGATTGCGATGATTTAGATTCTAAAAATGATACGAGGGTTTATGCTTAGGTTTTTGTCGCATTTTGTATCAAAACTAAAGGGTACTTACTACCCGTTGATAGACAAATATGAAATTTGGTAAGAAGTTAAAACTTACGGTACATATAAAGGAAAATTCCAAAATTATTTGTACTTAATTTCATATAATACAAAATGTTTACTATAACAAGTTATATTTTTCGTGTCTCTACATTCATGAAACTGGTACGGATCTCTCGGTTCACAAGTATGAAAATAAAAACTACATATTGTGTGGAAGAGCAAGGAGCTGCATCGTTACAGTTCGAGGATATTTTTCGGGGAAACTGAAGATCTTGTCTGTGCGATTACGGACAACGTTATCAAGACACGGAACTACTAGAGACATATTATGAAAGATGGCACTATCGACATCTGTCGACCCCAACTCGATAACACAGACATATTGTCTCTGGTTATTCTCATCTTACTAATGGTGAGTATTTGCATAAGCACAATCAAGTAGTCAAGATAATAGGTATATCAGCAACTGGTTCTTCAATATGATCTTGTGGAATAAGAGGTGTCTTACTATAGGTACAACTCCATGAACATAGCTGAATCTTGAAAATAGCTGTGCTTTGCTCTACTGGGATCGGTCTATTGTTACTGACAGGTATATTGTTGCCAATAGACCTGATATAGTACTAGTATATTTCTTATTACTAACCCTCTGTGTTATGTATATAATGTATATATTATTTTTTTTATAGATGAAGGCAATTTTTAACTGGATCTTTTTTTTAACATGCATTCTCCTATTGTGTAACATTACCTCTTTTTTACCGTACAACCTCCTTCGTGTTTTCTCCACACAACGTGATATTGGCGAAGTGATTTGTGCTCTACTGGCACGCTCGGAGCGCTATAATCAAAGAACCATACCATAGTACTAGTAGACCGAGTGGCGCGCCATGCAGTGATTGTTGACATTTTATTTATCATATTATGTAACTAAACATAGGAAATAATTAATAGCAAATATACGATATAACGTTCACATTTCTATTTAAACTGCTCTCCCTTCGCTATCTTATTGTATCACATTAGTTCCTGTTCCGGATTGTTCTTAGTTAAATGTAATCTGCGTTTAATGAAGTGAAAGTAGCTTTATCTGATTGAGATTTGTATTAAATTTAAACTTCTGACGGTATTAGAAGAGATGTTAGTAGTTTTAAGATCCTTTTGGGCCAGTGGTAGTGTTTGACTGTATATGCAATTGTTGTTGGTTCAATCTTCGCATTTTTTTTAGCTTCTCGCTGTACTCCGAATATGGCAGGGTAGGCAGATGAATTTCGAAACGTGTCGTAAATGGGACAGAAATAGGAGAAAGTATTGTCAACACGTGTACAGTGACGGAACTCAACACCGCGCTTTATTTTGTTACTAGAGCGAGGACATTAAAATATTTCTTCCGAGTCCACAACCATTGCGCTTACAGTCAAACGCTGTGCTGAGACGCACATGTGATATTTTATAACCTGTATTATTTTAAATAACCAATCTTTTACGTCCGTCTTCTTATTTAACAAATTCGTAAAACTATTAAATATACTACTATCAATAAATATACCTTATATAGAATTTGAGGCTATCGTGGCGTGATTGTGGGTTCGATAATGAATTATTGTTATTTTCACGCCCTGATAGATAAAAGTATGGCGTTAAGTTCCGTAGCTCACAGCGTCTCGAAATAGGGCCGAGAACGGAGGGTTTTAGGTTAGGGCTTAGATTGAGAGGTACCTAAAACCTATTATCTCTCAGAGTCTTAACCATTGTAGAAAAATGTAAAGCTAAAAAACTGATGTTTTTTTATGAAATATATTATTACACTAACTAGACGTCCAGTTGAGCGATGAGAAGACCTAGATGTTATCTGTCACCTCAACATTAATCATATGTTTTCTCATAAATAAAAATAATGAAGATGAAGGTAAACCTATTAAGAACCTAATGACGTTGTATTTAAGGGTTCTTTTCGTTTGGTCAAAGCAGGTATAATTATTTATATAGTGGTTCCCAACCAGTGGTCCGCGGACCACCAGTGGTCCGCAGAAGCCTAAATATGGTCCGCGAACGATTTTAATTTTATGACTGCGGATGGTAAAACGAAGTTTCTGTTTGATTATCATAGTTAATTTTTATTATACCTACATGCATAGTGGTCCCTGCTACCAAGAATGAAGAATGATATAAAAGTGGTCCGTGATCAAGAAAAGGTTAGGAACCCCTGCTCCATAGTTATGTTTATTTGGCTTTTTAATGCTAAATTTAAGTAATAATTATTCAAAATTGCAATGAATAGACTGAAGGTATAATGATTGGCTGGTGAGTTAGGAAGATCTGGCAAATAGGCTTCTTCTTCTTCGATGTTTTCGAGTGCCACGGGTGGGACTAATGGGATACAGTGGCGTGTTTTTTTATAATAAACGAGTGTTCCTCCGCCTCTAGCGGCGAGTTTGTTGTTACGTATTAATCTATAGTTCGATATAGCCAACCTACTTTCCTGTAAATTCTTAAAGCACTATATGTTGAGTAGCCGAACTCAACGCTCGCTTTGCCTCGTTGCCAGAGTTGGAAACGAAGCCACGACCGTCGCTTTTATAGTAACACGCTTGTAGCCAACGGCCTCATGCCTGTCTTAGTTTTTTACTTACATTTAATTTAATTAAATAAAATTTTATTTTATTATTTCCTTATTTTTGTTCTTCATATAAAATTTAAGCGCAATGTTATCAGATAGTTGTTAGTACTTAAGTCATACTTATCGCCAACGTCCATACCACGTTGAACACACCGGTTCTCGTCTGATCACCGAAGTTAAGCAACGTCGGGCGCGCTCAGTACTTGGATGGGTGACCGCCTGGGAACACCGCGTGTCGTTGGCTTTTTGTTTTTATTTTTGTTGCTTAATTAACCTCCAGTAATATTATCATCCATTATTCTTGGATTGTTCATCTTTAATGAACTCCACATTTGTCTTTTTGATGCTGTCAAGTGTGGCGCTATCAGATAATATTCAGTTCTTCAGGATCAGCTATCGCCAACGTCCATACCACGTTGAACACACCGGTTCTCGTCCGATCACCGAAGTTAAGCAACGTCGGGCGCGGTCAGTACTTGGATGGGTGACCGCCTGGGAACACCGCGTGTCGTTGGCTTTTTACTACTTCTTTTTTTATTTTTGGTCGTGTCCCTTCAACGTTATAAAATATTTCACTCGATGACATTTTGGAAAAATGTACTTCAAAGTCACATATTTATTACTCAATATTCTTATCCAATTAAAACAAAAATAATACTTTGTTTATTATATTTTCTTAATATTATTGCTTGATGCAATCAAATTGTTTTCGACACTTTTCACTGCTGTGCAATTGTACTAATTGGGCCAATCTTAACTTACACTGAAATTAATAAACATTTTATTATAAAATATAACAAATCAGACGAAATATTACTAAGTCTCAATTAAATAAAAAAAAATTAAAACAAAAAAGCTGGAGATGACGCGTTGTTCCCAAGGAGGTAACCCATATAAGCAATGACGGCACCTGCTTTATCGTCAAACACTTACGATTTAATGTCATATAACAATAAATTATAAAATGTAAGTAAATATTTAAATACATTTCAATTTATTTTAAAATTATTCAATAGGCGCAGACACAAGCGTGCTATTGAGGAAAAGAAATATATATTATTTTGATTTTCTAGCTCTGGCAACAAGACAAATCACGGTTCCCAGTTCCGCTACTCAACACGCAATGCCTCCAGAAATCGACGGAAAATGGGGAAAGGAGTGTCTAAGTAGAACTTCAGCGAACCTTAGGGAGCCCCCCTCTGCCTACCCTGTCCCAAGCGGTATTTAGCATTAAGCTCTTAAATATTGATAATTCCAGCCGCACTTTAATAGTAAATTAGATACTTTACTTAAGAACCATAATAAGAAGTTTATCATTATTACCGCAAGTCTATATAACACAGCATCCGTAACCATCTGAGGAAGATATCATTATTGAATGGGCGTCTTTATACGCGATGCTTATCTTAATGTCTACATCTTGGAGATCTCGCTGGTACGTTACACTTACGTAATAACTTGGTTAAGGGCTAATGGTAATAGTTATAGTAGTATATTGTGTTTATCTTTATTTTTGTTCTTTATGAGGAAGTACAGGCTTATATTTCTTTTATGTGAACAGTGATGGTGGTAAGCCGTGGGTAGTGTCAAATTTATAGTGTGGTTTTTTTATTGATTTTCATATTTTCATTTCTTTGCTCTGGAAACGAGGTGCAACGTGGCGTAGAGTTCCGCCACTTACACGCAATTCCTCTAGAATTCGAAGGAAAGTGGGTAATATTATATAAATATTTTTTTTTATTTCACGCTATATCCCCAGAATATTAGGGCGACTACCTAGCAGTAAGGCATTCCGTTACCCACGCTCCTCAAAATTTTCATGATATTGCGTGATTAACGCTACGCTTTTGTGACGCTATGTTGTTGCTCCGTGAAGGTATTGCAGTATTCTGCACATAGAAGGGAAGATAGTGGAAACCTGGGAACCTAGTGAGACACTCCGTTCCCATCAATATACTTTCGTTCCCAGGCCAGGCCGCTCCTAGAAAATACTTCTAGATAAGCTCATGGCCACAACATGACGGCTTCAATACGTATGAACTACTATGAAACTTATTTATCCGCTATTCTTGCATATTATAACTAAGTATTGTTCCAGTAGTGGTTTGAATATGAGAATAAAGCGAGCAGCGTCACGTTCTAATTATTATATTCAATTACTTTTCGTTAAGCAATTTTTTCATTTATATATTCTGATAGTGAGATCAAAATGGGATAAGTATTATATGTAAAATTTGTACATTACATAAATAAAGTAAACGTATTTATTAATTTATTATTTACAAATCAATGTGTCATTAGTTATAAGCTTTAAATGAATTGAGAATAACATATCATATAATACATCTAAACAAGATGTCTTAAAATAAAACTTATGCAAATAATAAAATGTTTTAATTAAATTGATAATAATAACTGATAATATACTCATTTAAAGTACTAAAATTACTTTACGTTAATAAATAGAACTAATCCATATAATGTAGGTAGTGCTATTTAACAGTATTAATATTTAGTTAACATTATTAACAAAAAAGGGGCGTTCCGTTGTTAAATCAAATAGTAAATCGTCATTTGCATTACAAGAGCTTCAGTTCACAGTGGAGCTGCATTTAGACATGACTCGCCACTACCCCGCATTTGCATGCTGAGTGCTTCTATTACTGTAATATCTAGATTGTGCGCTTATCTATTCTAACTTATGATAATATAATTGTTTAAGTAGTTCTTACTGACTGTTTCTTGTCGTGTAAAGTAAAAATTTGGAGTTTTAATGTTTTAAATATTTGATGGTCTATATATTTTATGTTTATTATTTTTCCCCAGCTTCATAAAGCCAATCGTGACGCATGGAGGGACACAAGCATACGACTGTGAATGTGACAGGTTGTGGAATCGATTCCCATTCCCGGGAAGGTTACGTCACCCATGCGCTGATTCACGTTTATCGACACGATGACATGTAGATCGTACACAATACGCAATACTGTTAAATTCAATTCCCTCTCTTATTTTTTTTCAATTACAAAAAAAAAACAAAAAGTTTTTTCAAAATATTTCTAAATTCTCTCTGTTTTATAAAGAAGAAGCTTTTAATTAAATCATGTTTGAAATTTACACAAACATTATGAATGTATCAACAAGAGTATGTATGTCCAGATGTATGTATGTTTACCCTACCAAAGACCCGCTAAAACTCCCCTCCCTATAGTACATGAAGCCACAAAGCAAATGACAATCCTCAACAAACTAACAACTTGTCGGTTAATCTTGCTTTTGTGAGGATTGAACCTGCACCCGCTGAGGCCGTACGTGCCTAATTAGTTTGTTAATTAACAGTCCACTGTATACATGATGATGTATGTATGCAAGATACAATACTATATCTGGATTATTTTAAGATTTAATATACGTCAGCTTTTTAGTGCACATTTAGCTTAGTATAAAATCCATTATAGATAAAGATGTTGAATGAATTATTCATTTATTGAATGTTTTATTATATTCTGATCTCTCATACAAAATAGGACTTGTATAATTTAATAAATAATAATTGTTATGAAAATGTTATTTGAGGCGAGTCGTGCCTCAGGCGTACAAAGTGAGACTGTAAACGCGACAGACTAATATTAATATAAACAGTATGAAATTAATATTGTTTTTTTATTATTAAATATTAAAAAAAAAAAAAAAAACAAAATAGACACACCGTTTGTTTATATCAATTCTAATGACATTCAAGCGACTCCCCCACTTCTACACAAAACATCCTGGAACTCGCATAACAATGGCGCACGTACGTACAATAGAATTCGTGTAATCCCCCATACATGTTGCTTTTACTTCATTTAATAAAACCGCACGCATTCAGAAATAATATTAATATCTTCAATGTAGAGGCCAGTCATGGCGCGGGAGAAGAAGCGTGAA
>JAJHJA010001482.1:0-25760 GCA_021202915.1 Heliconius himera | reverse complement strand
TGTAGTACGTGACCGTAACAAGCAAGTGAAATGTGAGGAAGTAGTCTACGTAAGAAATAAAAATCAACTTCACGTTTATCTCGCACACAGCACGGTAGGCAGAGGGGAACTTAGTGTTAAGACACTCCGTTCCCCACTTTCTGTCGAATTCTGAAGGCATTGCGTGTTGAGTGGCAGAACTCAACTAAATAAATATAAATATGTAATAAATTTAAGTAAATATTTCATCTCCTCGAGTGGAGATCGAACCCACAACCAGTCGGTTTTACAGTCACAACTTCGTGCCGCTGCGCCATGACTGGCCTCAAGTCTAGTCTACGTAAGACTTTTGAAAAAACTAACGTAGCACTTGTCCTCTTTCTCAGGAAAGGAAAAAAATAAACAAGCTACTTTTTTTACTATTCACAGATGATAAGACATTCTAAACGAAGACTTCGCTAAAACGAAGTCTCCAATATTTATTAAGTTGTAGTCTAATTCCATTTCGTAGTCTTCATACGAACAGATTTCTATCTTTCATCCTCTTCACAGTAAATTGTCCACTTCCTCTTCTGATTCCAAAATGCATTTTTGAGTCAGTTTCTTCTTCTTTTTTTAAAGTTTAGTATAGTTTTGTTTTTCTTTCGCGGTATTTTTTACATATAATAATATTCAAAACTGCCCCCTTTATTTTGTTCAAAGCTGCCTCAGTGGTAATAAAAAAATTACAAACGTTTTTTTTTCAAGTAAAAGTTAAAAATTGTAGTAATTTCTAGTTTATTGCATGATATATGAAATATTCTAACTAAAAGAGGAAAAAATAAAACCATATACCCTGAATTGGATCCCTGCGATCCTTACGCGTTTATTTAAAAAATGTATAAAATTTTACTCAAAATCAAACACTCCTCGTAACTCAACAATTGGTTCTCATATATCAGCGGTGACAAGTGACACGTGTGCAGATTAGGGCTGCCACTACTCAAAAAAAATATCAAAATTTCTTTTTAAAATAGCTCTGTTAATACATATTTTCAAAGGTGCCCCTGTTCTAAGCTGCCCCCCTCTCCCCTATATTTAAATAGTTTAAATAAATACGCATTATCAAGCCTTTGTATTGTTTAATGTTTGTCGACTCCAGCACACGAGATACGCTGAATGCATTCGACTGATTATATAACTGCAAAATATTTTATATCAGAACAATATATATAGCAAGAAATAAGAAGGTATATCTTAAAAGTCCAATCGTGTATATAAAACTGACTGGTTGTGGGTTCGATCCACACTCGAGGAAATGAAATATTTATTAACATTTATATTATCATTTCTTTGCTCTGGCTCCAAGGCAAAAATCAGGCGTTGAGTTCCGTTATTATTAGCATTACTATTATTATATGATTGTGAAAACTATATTTATATGCACATATTTCTATTTTCCTGTTATTGTACGAAGTCATCGATAATAATAATAATAATAATAATAAATATACTTTATGGACCCGCAGGACAGCTTGTGGCGAGCTGTTGACGAGTGGCGACCACACGGACCTGAGTCCTCCGGAGGGGAATTGTAATCTATCCCCCGCCTCTGGCTTGCCTTTATTGGCCGGCAGAGTGGAGCGCAAGAGCTACATGCTCGAAAGGGTGGAAGTGCTCAATCTGCGTAATAGCGGGGAAACCCGCTCACGAGCTCCTCGTGATGGTGAAACCGGTGCACACCTCTCTACACCCTTAGCCGACCACGCCGATGTTGCGCCCAAGGCACTACGCCGCTTTGTGGGGGCCCATCTAGTGGAAGGCGAGTCACCGTCCGCCAACCATTCAATTTGAGACTATTGCAAAGGCGGACGTCCGTTAGTCTCACTCAGTAGCCCTGTAGCCAGTCTATCCAAATTCCATTCCATAGTCCTAATTTAGATTTCCACATTTTCCATAGTTCCTACGCATTAACCGGCGGTTATCCAGAGATGGATCCCGGCTGTTGCGTCACAGTAAAACATTTTTATATTCTCTAAGGTGCCTCAACGTGTTGGACCTGTGTCCCCACGCAAGTCTTCCAAAGGACCGGGTTCTTTTGAATCCGAGAACTATAAAGGAGAAACATACAAATATACTTTATGGCACATTTAAAAAAAAAAACAAAACAACTTACAAAACTTAAAAATAATAACAAAAAAGTACAACAAGGCGACCTTATCGCTTAAAGCGATCTCTTCCAGGCAACCTTTGGATCTTGGAGTTGCATAAAAAATACTATAGTAATAACGACTTGAGTACTTCACAAATATCTGTGGCTATTGCTGACAGCATAAACTTTGAAGACATTTCTTTTAAAATATAGAGTAATAACTTAAATATTTTCCGGAGTCAAAGCCGTCCTGAATGTACCACGATGATATTTTCAATTCTTTTTGACGCTGTATCTCGCACATAGCAATGTAGGCAGAGGAACCTGGGAGTTACCTTTAACCTTTGAGTTTAGAAAAGGAGTGTTCCCATTCATTCTTTACGCTGTGTTCTGGAGGCATTGCGTGTAAAGTGGTGGTACTCATCGCTTTATTTCGTTATTAGTACGAGGAAATTAAAACATTTCATATTCTTAAGTGTGAATTGAACTCACAACCTGTCGGCGCCAACAGTCGCACGCTGCCCCACGAATGGCCAAATTGTAGACTATTAAAATTCTCCATGAATCCTTTACTGTGTAAATGCTATCTGGGTGTCGTTCAAAGAATTGTTAACAATCATAAAAATAAATGAAGTGTTAGTTAGATATTGGTATCTTAGATCAAATATTATTTACTTTAATTACAAGTAAAACAAGGCAAATATATACTAGATCAGTCAACAAACAAGCATTCGTGTGATATTTGTACGTTTTTAAAGTTCAGTTCAGTTCAAATATTAGTTACTAAATATCATTATTTTATATCATTAAATATATTACAACTATACATTTCTTACATATTTTGATTATTTAACACACATTGTTCACTTCCCCCGAATACATGAAACGATAAAGAATTTTAAAAGTTTAATTAAAAAAAAAACACATTATTTTCGTACAGTTTGCATGATGCATATGATCGAGATTCTTTTAATTACGCATCTACCACTAGGGTTGCCAGGTGTCCGGAGAATCTAGGACTGTCCTGATATTTTACGTTTTGTCTCGCGTCCAGCAATTTCACTTTGCTGTACTGAATTTCGTAAATACTAGTTTCGTACAAACAAAGCTTTTAATTAATATTTAAGCCTTAAAGGGGTACTTAAAAAAAGTTATTAAATATGTAGGATTCTTCTTCTTAGTCATGAGCTGTCTTTTCCATTTAATAGAGAGATTACAGGATTTCTTCGTCTGTCCACGACATGTCTGTCCATCTCGTGGGTTATCGGCCGCGAGCGCGCTGCCCCTCGACTCTTCCTTGTATTACCAGATGCTCTAAAAAGTGTTCGCTTCGTGTGATATGTCCGAACAGCTAAAAAATCCGCATTTGCAGAATAGACGAAAGCTTTTGATTGATGCCGGGAAACCTACCAAGAGTTCTAGATAGTTTAATCTTGGATTGGAAACTTACCAGAAATTATAAGCCTGGATGTGGATCTAAAACAATTAACGAAGTGATACACATATATGTACATATCTGTACTTTAGGCCAGTTTTGAGGCCAGTCGTGGCGCAGCGGCACAAGGTGTGACTGTAAAACCGACTGGTTGTGGGTTCGATCCCCACTCGAGGAGATGAAATATTTACTTAAATTTATATTTCCATTTCTTCGCTCTGGTGTCGAGGTTAACCGCGGCGTTGAGTTCTGCCACTCAACACGCAATGCCTCCAGAATTCGGCAGAAAGTGGGGAACGGAGTGTCTTATCACTAGGTTTCCTCTGCCTACCCTGCTATGTGCGGGATACAGCGTGAAGCTGATTTAATTTTGATTTTTTTTAATCTATACTTTATCTACTTCAAACGCAGATGAAAATGAAAAAAAAAAGTACACGGTACATGTAACTTCTTAAAAATAAATAAAACATAAATAGATATATTATATATATAAATACTTATAGAATATCATAAATTTATAATATTAAACATAGAAAAAAATATGTAATTAATGTAACCTACATTACGTCAAAATAAAAAATACATCATAATCGGTACAATAAAATATAAAAAATCATTTCTATAACAATGTAGTGCTCTTATAAGAAGAATATGTAAGTAAATAAAAAAATATATTATTCTACACACACATTCGTTTATTTAACCAAAAATATTATAAAATCTTAATAAAACTTAAAACTGGTATCGAACCTGCGACATTATCAGTACCAATTTAAATTGCCCCAAATGTTTGCACTTGCTCTAGAGTGCACGTGAACAAACCAACTAATTTGTTTGTCAATTATCAACAATAGATAGTATCGGACACAAAACAACAAAAGTGGTCCATCCCATTTCCTTATGATTATGAATTCATAATATTAGCTTGGCCCGTTGCCCAGTCCAGTACGACGCAGCCAGTACTAGTGTTGGGCGTTACTGTTATATTTTTATAATGTGTTATTCATTATATCATATTTTTTTAACTGTTATTTTAAATTGCTGTAATATAAATTATACTAGCGGCCCACCCACGGCTTCGCCCGCTTAAAATACATGATTATCTCTATCTCTATATATATATAAAATAATAATCAAAAATAATATTTTTGCTTTCTATTATTCTTTTTAAGTGTCCTTCTATCCATTTCAGTCAAAATTACTTAATGTACAGACAAAATATTTTTACTGTCTTATAGAGATTATTTATTTTTAAGGTAAATATAATACAATGACAAAATGTACGAAGTTCATCAAGCAAAAATAATTATTTTCGTTATTAGCTGTATTTTAATGTAATTAATATTTGAGGCCGGTCGTGGCGCAGCGGCACGAGGTGTGACTGCAAAACCGACTGGTTGTGGGTTCGATCCCCACTCGAGGAGATGAAATATTTATTTAAATTTATATTTCCATTTCTTCGCTCTGGTGTCGAGGTTAAGCGCGGCGTTGAGTTCTGCCACTCAACACGCAATGCCTCCAGAATTCGGCAGAAAGTGGGGAACGGAGTGTCTTAACACTAGGTTCCCTCTGCCTACCCTGCTGTGTGCGGGATACAACGTGAAGCTAATTTAAATTTAATTTTATTTTTTAATATTTGGCCTTTCTGCCATTGAGTTAAAGCTCATATTTGTTCGAGGTTATACGATGTGAAGTTCGCCATCATTATTTTATTTGACCTTGGCTGAACTCGATGTAGGCCGAATTACTACTAAAGTACTAAATATTTCCGATCATTACCGAACCGAGGCGCCACACGCCATTTTCATAGCAGATAATGATAAGAATAAATAATGATTAGAATTATATTATCTGCTGTTTGTTATAACGCCCGACTTTAGATGTAGCCACAGCCAGTAGAGCCAGTACTGTGTGGCACAGATTAGCGTTAACACGTGTCGGTGCTATTTGTTTTTGTTTCTGTTTAGAAACCGAGTTTATTGGTGAGTTTAATATTGAATTTTAAGTCCAATGTCTTATAAATATCTGTTATTTATTATATGATAGCAAAAAAATAGGATGTTTTAATAATTTTTCTTAAAAATCAATTTATGAGTCAATTTATTTAATGATTGAAGATTGTTGTTTACTCGGACTATATTTATTTGTGGAATGGATTTGTTTATGGTTTTTTAATGTCATTAACCTGTGTGTATTATATAGCGTGCAATCAAAGTTTAATATCGATATTTGAATCTACTACGACTACGCTAACGTAATGTCAAATTTTTGAGTATAAAATAAGAATAAATATAATTCATATTACTATGTAAATTAAGTACAAAATGTAATAGGTATTTTCATAATACATTTGTATAACAGCTGTTTCAAATGAAAGTGTATATATATTAATAATTATATTTTAATAGGAACTTAAAAATGACAGGATAATATAATGACAGACGCGACTAATATATGTTAATTATTAAGTAATTACAGAGGAAAATCTTTAGCAACATGTGACGTCATGAAATTAGATTTAGCCATTAGTTAAATAGTTCTGAAATGCTTTTGTTTGTGTATAATTTTCATATTTTTAAATACATTTTTTTTCTATTTTATTTTTTCAATATATTTATTCGAACTATTTAAAATAAATTTTATCAATGCCCGTCAATGTTAATATTGAGTTTTTTTAGGATTAAATATAATAATATATATATTTATAATTATGTAATTTCAAAGCAAACAACCATTTTAATTACAATATCACAACAAAAATATGTAGAAATAAGTTATTTTTCAGTTTAAATATGGGTAAAGTCGCCACAATTGAGGCTCTCCGCTTCATGACGGAATGTTTAAAGGCGGTTGGTACGGCAGCCAAAGCGGCGCAACAACAAGCAGAATTACTTATAGAAGCTGATCGAATGGGTCATCCTAGCCACGGACTTAATAGATTAGGTAACTAAAAGTACATTTTATGCAGATTTTTATACAATATCACGCCGGTCGTGGCGCAGAGGCACAAAGTGTGACTGTAAAATCGACTGGTTGTGAGTTCGATCCCGGAACCCGTTCAAGAGGCGCGGGTTTTAAACCCCTACGTTCAAATTATTATACGTTTTCTAAATAACTTTTGTTTTTGCTAAGTTTGGAGTAACACTTTAAAAATGTTAAAAAATAGCTCCACGCTGTATCCCGCACACGACAGGGTAGGCAACAGAGCATAAAAATGAAAATATAAATTTAAATAAATATTTAATTTCTTCGAGTGGGGATCGCACCCACAACCAGTCGCGATTACACACAAACTTGTGCCACTGCCCCACTGGCTTCATGGTGCTGATTTATTATACAGCTCCGTAAATTGTTGTGACAATGAAATGACATTATTATAGGTCAAATATATTACTGATACAATATAGCGTAATAGAATTACTCTAAAAGAATATTTATTCTCAGCTTGAATAGATAATTGATAAAAATGATTATATACTATGGTAATATGTACTCGTTAAAAAAAAACCTTATTTTTTTAGTTTCACGCTGATTCCCGTATGTGGCAGGGTAGACAGAGGCCTTGGTATTAAGACACTCCGTTCTCTATCTTCCACAAAATTTTGAAGGCATTGCGTGTTGAATGGCGGAACTCAACGTCGCGCTTTTGCCTTGATACCAGAGCGAAGAAATGAAAATATTAATAAATAATAAGTCATTCCTCTGAGTGGGAATCGAACTTACAACCGTCGCGCAACAACACCCTTGTGTCCCTGCACCTTTGAGGCCGTCGCTCAAATAAAATATCATTTTCATAAGTTTAAAATTATTTAATTAAATTGATTTTTTTTCTTACTATGTAAAATGTTCATAAGTTTTTTCTTTTCAGAATATTACATAAATGATATCTTATCAGGTGATTGTAAGCCCAATAATACACCTAAAATTCTTAAAGAAAATGCATCCACAGCGTGGGTTGACGCTAATAACGTGTTAGGAGCAACTGTTAGCCATTTCGCTATGGATTTAGCTATAAACAAGGCGAAGCAAACTGGAGTCGGATGGGTGACAGTCAAAGGTATTTAATCAAATACTTAGTTTAAATCAGTTTCACGCTGTATCCCGCATACAGCAGGGTAGGTAGAGAGAACCTAGTGTTAAGACACTCCGTTCCCCACTTTCCGCCGAGTTCTGGAGGCATTGCACTTAACCTTGGTACCAGAAAGAAGAAATGAAAATATAAATGTAAATAAATATTTTATTTCCTCGAGTGGGGATTGATCCAACAACCAGTCGATTTTACAGTCACACTTTGTGCCCCTGCACTACGACTGGCCTCTTTTTTTCTTACTTTAAATAAAAAAAAACTATTAAAACTAAACTTTAATCTGCACTATTCGAATTTTGAATTCGTATTTAGCGAAGAAAGAACTGTCTTGACAGTAGGTGGTTCTCGGGCTAACCTGCTGTATGCGGTATACTATACAGCGTGAGATTCTAAAATAAAACTCACACACACTTTGAATAAAACTACAATTCAATGAACCCACATTTGACAAATTTCAATAATCGCTAATCGCCAACAATAAATAATAAAATTATAAGTGAAAAAAGAAAAATAATTATAAAATGTAGATACTTACAGAAGTCACAAATCTGCCTATAAGTATATGAACGAACTGACAGACGATACGTCTTATATTTTTCTACCCTCATTTTAACTTTTAAATATTCTTAACAACGCAGTATGATAAGTTTAGTATAAAACAATATTATTATTAATATTTTCTTTTTACTATTATAGAAAGACATTAATTATTAATTATTAGCCACAAATGAGACTATTATTAAATATTTAATGGTTTCCATTATTTTATAATTTTAAAGATTTGCACAATTAAAGTTCCTATGTAATTTATTTCCAAGAAAAATATTAAAATGTTAACTTAAGTATTTATAAAATTTAATCTTATTATGACTTAGTGTAAAATTTTACTAATTATTTTGCGGGACTTTGCACCTTGCGGGGAAAATAAAACTATTTATTCGAGTGGGAATTGACCACATAACCCTCGCGTTTACTGTCTGAATTTTCTCTACTGCGCCTCAATGGCTTTTAAACTTTAAGTAATAAATTAAAAATAGATAAAGAATACTGTAGGGAAATATTATATTTAAAAAATTTACAATAACTAGGCTGTCACTCTGAAGTGGCGAGGCCGGTCGTGGCGCAGGGGCACGAGGTGTGACTGTAAAACCGACTGGTTGTGGGTTCAATCCCCACTCGAGGAAATGAAATATTTACTTAAATTTATATTTCCATTTCTTCGCTCTGGTGTCGAGGTTAAGCGCGGCGTTGAGTTCTGCCACTCAACACGCAATACCTCCAGATTTCGGCAGAAAGTGGGGAAGGAAGTGTCTTAACACTAACGTTCCTCTGCCTATCCTGCTGTGTGCGGGATCGAGCGTGAAGCTGATTTTTTTTACAATAACTATGACTCAAAAATACTTATTTACCTACAGGTTCCAATCACAACGGTATGGCGGGATTTTGGGCCAAAAAAGCAGCTGAAAAGGGACTTATAGGAATGGCTTTCACCAACACCTCACCCTTACTTGCACCGACTAGAAGCAAACAGGTAATAATTATTTATTATATGATACAGCTTCACACTGTATCCCGCACACAGCAGGGTAGGCCGAGGAAACCTAATGTTAAGACACTCAGTTCCCCAATTTCATTTCCTCGAGTGGGAATCGAACCCACAACCAGTCGGTTTTACAGTCACACTTTGTGGCATTGCGCCACGACTGGCCTCATTATTATATTACGGTAATGGCATTGTATAAATGGTATATCGTATTAAGTGTCTATTATCTTCCCTATATGGGAGGATACGCAATAATGTATTTTTTTAGTTTTAAACTTTGGTCCGTATATAGCACGCCAGAGATAACCTGGTGTTAGCACTCCGTTTTCGGTGTTGATTGGCGGTATTAAACGCCGCACTTTATCTTGCCAGAGCAGGAATGTAAAAATAAATTCGTTATGAGCTAGTCGCTGTCCCACTGCATAAAGATGGCCTCTAAATGTAAATTGTATATAAGTATTCACTAAAAAATAACCCATTTTAAGGCTGTGGTGGCGCAGGGGCGCCAAAGTTCAACTGTAAACGTGACGGTTGTGGGTTCGAATCCCACTCGGGAGTATGAAATATTTAATAGTTTTATTTCCTCGCTCTGGTAACGAGGCTAAGTGGAATTTTCTGGGGAACAGAAGTGAAAAGAAAAAAAATAACCTACGACTATCAAGTTCAATTAGACTAACTGCGTCCGGATGGTGTCATTTGTTATTTGAGAAATTAGTGGTCACAAGAAATTACAAAGAATATTTAACTTAACTATAAAATTAATTAATTATACGTGTGAAGCTAAAAATAGTTATATTAAAACGGATCATTTCTAAAGAGGGACAAGTTGTGTTTTTAACAAAAATTCTTAGAATAATTTGTTAATCGAATTATTTTAAGAATTAAAATTGGTTGTATTATAACTAATTGAAAATTAAGTAATTTTTAATTAGTTTCAATTATTTAATAAATTCGTATACAGTAAGAAGGAACACTTAGACACTAAAAAGAATCTAATTCTAATTTAAAATTGATTTTAATATTCCTCAGTAAGGAACACTTAAAAATTTTAAATAATTCAACTTTAAATTTTCAAAAATCTATTTTAACATTTATATATGCATAATTAATCTAATTTGTTCATAAAAAATGCTCGGTACTATAAATAACTTATTTTTCTTCTCTTATCTGAAACATTAACCTTACTAAGGAATGTAAAGTTCGTTATACATGTTTGCATTGTATTTAAATAAACTCAGATAGCAATAGCGTAATAATGTAGGTACAGTACGGTCAAGAGGCCGGTCGTGGCGCAGCGGCACGAGGTGTGACTGCAAAACCGACTGGTTCTGGGTTCGATTCCCACTCGAGGAGATGAAATATTTACTTAAATTTATATTTCCATTTCTTCGCTCTGGTGTCGAGGTTAAGCGCGGCGTTGAGTTCTGCCACTCAACACGCAATGCCTCCAGAATTCGGCAGAAAGTGGGGAACGGAGTGTCTTAACACTAGGTTCCCTCTGCCTACCCTGCTGTGTGCGGGGTACAGCGTGAAGCTAATTTAATTCGGTACGGTCAAGAAGTCGTGGCCCTGAAGTTAGCTGTAGATGGCCGCGCAGATTTGATTTTAGATTTTTTTCTTATTTTTTATTATTTTCTTCCCGAGTGCAGTAGTAAGTGCGCAATACATCAGAAAGCCTAACTTCTGGGCGGCCACGACTTGTTGATCGTACTGTACTTTATAACACTTGTTAGAAGTAAAGAAAATTATGTTCGTATTTATATTATTTAGATATTGCTTCTATCTTACATGAGATAATATATAAGTATATTTTTTTGAGTATAGGAATAAATTAAGCTAATACTAAATTAAATATATAATTTTATAATTAGTGCACAGGCGTGCGACTGTAAGTGTGACAAGTTGTGAGTTCGATTACCTCGATTACTCGAGAAAATGAAATATTTAATAATCTCATTTCATCTATCTGGTAACGAGACTAAGCGTCGTGTTGAGTTCTGCCACTTAACACGCTATGTGTCCAAATGGGTAATAGAAACGTCTAAATAGAGGAACAGAATGTCTGGACACAAGGTTTCTCAGGTTCCTTCTGCCTACCATGTTATGGTTACCATTGTTGTATTTATTAAAAAAAATTATTGACACTAAATATTCTAAACGTTATATTGTATTATTTTTCAGGCAGCACTCGGAACGAATCCGTTGTCAGTAGTAGCGCCTGGCAGCGGTGGAGAAACATTTTATTTAGATATGGCGACTACGTCTGTAGCCGTTGGAAAGGTACTTATATAAAGTTTTACATTAAAAATAATAATTTCATAGATAATTTAACATTACAGTATAGTTATGGCACAAGCGTGTGACGGTTGTGGATTCTATTCCCACTCGGAGGAATTGATTATTATTTATTAATATTTTCATTTATTCGCTTTGGTAATAAGGCAATGCTCGGCGTTGAGTACCGAACACTCAACAAGCTATGCCTCGACATTCTTGCGGAAAGTGGGAAAATGGAGTCTTAACACTAGGTTCCCTCTGCCTATTCTACTATGTGCATGCTAGGAACCATGCTGCAATGAGATTGATGTGCAAAATTTTACATTATCTATAACATTAGAAAAATTGTATTAGTATTTATAAAAACACTAATGTAAAGTATATAAAGAAATCTATTCTTTATATATTATACTTTACATTAGTGTTTACATTTTGTCATCTTCAAGTTCAACAAAAATGCCACAGCAATTTTCACCATTTTAAAAGTGTTATTCCGCACTTTGAAAGGAAAACTCTTTTTTTAGAAAACCTGTAAAAATAATTGTCCATGGGAGGTTCACAAGAGGCGCGGGCGCACATATTTCAAAATTTTTAAACATTATCTAAAAAAAGTTTACTCCACGGGAAACATAAGAGATTAGAGACGTTTATTATAAAATTTTTACTTAGTACTTTTCTCTCTGATTAGAAATTTTAACCATAGAAATTAAAACTAGTTCAAATCTGAGTATAACCTTACATAAAATCCACTTGAATACCTAATTCAGACAAATTTCTTTAAGTAAAATTTAAAGATTTATTTGATAAAATATTTAAACGTGGTAAATTATTTTATTTTACTTTATTAACAAGATATATGTTTTCATTTTTTCAGATTGAAATGCAGATGAGGAAAGGTGAAAAACTACCAACGGGATGGGCACAAGGTCCTGATGGCAAAGAAACGCAAGACGCACATTTGGTAAATAATTGTATTAAATTTCTTTCAGGTTTTCGCTGTATTCCACATGCAGCAGGGTAGGCAGAGGGAGCCTAGTGTTAAGATACTCCGCTCTTCATTTTACGCCGAATTCTAGAGGCATTGCGTGTTGAGTAGCGGAACTCAATTCCGGGCTTAGCCTCGACATCAGAGCGAAGACATGAAGATATTACATATTTCATTTCTTCGAGTGGGAATCGAACCCACAACCTGTCGCGTTTACAGTTACGATTGCGACCCTGCACCACAACTGGCCTCTATTATGTAACGTTATTAAAATAAATATCTATAACTATAGTTATATATAGTTTCAATAATTACAATATACTCAGAGATTTTATACAAATATAGAGACTACTATCACTATTTATATTAATACGTACTGTTAATTTGCATTAAATGTTTTTATATGGTTTTCCAGGCATATAATACAGCGTGTTTGATGCCTTTAGGTGGCAAAGAGGAAACTTCAGGATATAAAGGATATGGATTAGCTGCTATGGTTGAATTATTTTGTGGCATTAGTTCAGGTAAATCGATAAATATAAATCACTGTAATTTAATGTACACATTTTGAACGATATAAAAAATAAAAAAAAGTAGTCTATAGCGTTTCTCGATAGATGAACTACCCAACACTTAACTAATTAAGGTTCCATACTTTTTAAAGAAAAAAAGAACTCTTATAAAGTCATTTTGTTATCCGTGCGTCTTGTAACTGATATCCCAAACACCTTTAAAAATATTATTTAATAAATAATGCCTTGGCTCGTGATGTGTCTAGTGGTTAGAACTCTTTATAGTTGTGATCGTGAAGAACCCAAAATCTTTTAGAGATTCAGAGGAAACAGTGTTAAGAATTTCATATTATGCCGAAGATATTTGCCATCAGAAGTTGTTCTTGTGTCAGTTATTTAGATAACTGTAGACTCGACAATATAACATTGTCATGACTCGAAGCTCGTCCGAAGATAAGCCAAGAGCGCGTCCTATCTTCCTCTCCACTATAACTGCGAACTATTTATAATAAAAGGAAGAAAGAGTACGGGCCCCGCCCCGCCCCTACACCGTGAGTTCCGACCAGACCGCAGCTTTACAGTCATCATTGAACCCTCCGAGACGTTTGTGTGTGATCTTTCCGAAGGTACTTGTTACGCTTGTTTATATTAAGATTGTATTAGAATAGTGATTCGTGATGTTGATTGATTTGTGAGATCAATATAAGTCGTTGGAACGAACGCACTACCGCAAGGCGGCCGATATGTTAAATAAACGCACGGCACACACCCCACAGTCGTGTCTCGAACCGTAGGCGGACACTACTACATACACCAGAGTTCCAGGACATAAAATAGCACCACACACCTGTATGAGACAGGCGGACACTACTACATACACCGGAGCTGGGACATAAAATAGCACCACACACCTACTAGTCGCATACTAAGTCGTAGAAGTGGTATATAAAATGTCAATGACCAACGCCATACAAGCATAGCTTACGTATCGCGAGCGTACTGCGAGACGGCATCAGCCACGACATAGTTAATGTCGCTATAACAGTTCGCATAAGCCCATCACGTCAGCCTTCGCGACGTCAAGCAACATTCAATATTATAATATGGATCAAAGATCCACAATATGTGTCGCTCCTACACATATATTGCCTTTATAAGAAATTCGATCCTAAAAGATCGTGCCATCATAGACTTCAAATTATCACATTATATTTATTATACATTTGGTACGAGTCTTTATGTGCATCATATTTATTAGTACCGTAGTACTTAATAGTTCGACTCGACCGCTGCCTGCCGAGCATCACCACCACCTACCTATATAGACAGAATGACGGTCGCGACACTCGGGACGACAATACACGAACTCGTCTCGATTAATATTTTATTAAAAATATATAGTTTGTATTATTCATAATTAACTATGTTATTTATGTGTATTGCCATGCATATTTTATTATATTTATTTATTTATTTTTAACTTATACTCAAGGTACATACTGTTACAGTCTGTTTGCCTGTCTGGCTTTCAAGATCTCAGGAACGCTTGGAGATATCAAGTTGATTAACAAAAAAGAGAAATTAATTAAAAAAATTGAAAAAAGTATTAAAAACAAAAACCATTTACTCAAATCTGCGGCTCCATGATTTTTTGACAAAAAAAATGTTTCTACATTTACTTAAAAAAATATATATGGCCGCATGGATATATCAAGGGAATTAAAAGTCATTGGGTACTTCCGGTTGACCTAGAATTATGAAAGTTAGCATTTACAGGTAGTACCAGTTCAGGAAATAAATTGAAAACTACACATTTGTGGTTAAATCGAAAAAAATAGCCTTATAAGGGGGAAAAATTTGGTATCAAAGCCGCTATTTCAAATTATGTATTACAATAAAGGGCTCTTTCTAAGCTAATGAAGCTGAGCCTGAGCTTTTTCTGAATTTCAGAAAAAGCTCAGGACCTCCAATTATTGTACGGAACCCTCGGTGACCGTATATTATCATTGTATTTTCACCTATTATCTACCGTCGTAATATTTTCAGTATTAAAGTATTCATGATTTTTATTGATCATAAATCGATTGCTTGACCGATAGTATTGATTACATTTGACTTTTCAATTAAAATACCTAATCATTGGTTGTCGATCTGTTTCTTTAGGGAGGCTTTTCGTCGAGGGTCGTTGTTAAGTGGAACAGCTTTTGACTGTTAATTCTAAGGTTTGGGTTCAATGCCCATTCAGAGAAATGATTATATATAACTTAGTATTACTTTCCCATTCTGTTTTCTTCTTTCCCATTATTTTTTTTTGTGTTATTCACGTACTAGGTTGGGAGTTGACTCTATGTTATAAGTCGAATTAATAATTTGGATTATTATACGTATACGTGAAGCAAAAACTTTACAAGTCTTTTTACGAAAATGTTGCTGATGGAGGAGTATAAAATTTGGCACAGCTATTATTTACATAGAGAAGGAGTGCGGAATACTATTTTTTTTGTTTAAAATAATTCAAAGAAGATATATTAAGTTAATAAAATAAGTTCAACAAACACTATGTACCATATATTTAACAATATATACTTTTTTGTATTTATAAAGTGACGTGTGACAAACACCTTGTTATGGAAACTAGTTAAGCTAAAACTTTAAATTATTAATTAAACATTGCGCTTCTCAGGGTCTAACTATGGACACCATATTCGTTCGTGGTCTCACAGTGGAGAAGGTGGTCCTGCAAACTTAGGCCATTGCTTCGTGGCGGTGGATCCAGAAAACTTCGCGCCTGGTTTCGGTGATCGCCTCACCGATTGTATGCAACACTGGCGGGGTTTAGCACCTGTGAGTAATATGTTTTTTTATATTTACCTAACAACAAAAATAACTAACTTTATTAAAATATAATAGCAATAAAAAAAATCAGCTTCACGCTGTATCCCGAACCTAGTGTTAAGACACTCCGTTCCCCACTTTCTGCCGAATTCTGGAAATATTGCGTGTTGAGTGGCAGAACTCAACGCCGCGCTTAACGACACCAGAGCGAAGAAATGAAAATATAAATTTAAGTAAATATTTCATCTCCTCGAGTGGGGATCGAACCCACAACCAGTCGGTTTTACAGTCACACTTCGTGCCGCTGCGCCACGACTGGCCTCAATAATAACAAAATAAATAAAAACTAAGTAGGTATTGATAGATCTTATTACGATGTCGATGATCTGTCCAGACAAACAAGCAGTTTTTTTATATAGCGCAATGACTACGTAATTCGTTTTAAAGTTTCCACACATTTTAGAGGACATTTCTTAATTATTCAACTTACGTTAAATAATAATATATTCTTACGCATATTTTTTCTAAATATTTTTTTTTATGTTACAGACTGATAAAAGCCTGCCAGTACTAGCTCCAGGTGATAAAGAAAAAAAGGCAGCCCAAATAACAGATTCAAAAGGAACAGTATCATATGTGAAACAACAGTTGGAATCAAGTGAAGCCCTTGCCAAAAAATTAGTTGTTAAACCTATGACTGTAATAAAAGTTTAAATATTATTTATTTTTATGTGACTTACTTAAATAGGTCAGTTAAAAATTATAATTGAATTATGAAAACAAAACATAACTAATGTATTTTAGAGTTAAGATTAATAACAATTATACTAATGTATTGTTAATAAAATTTAACGTTATTTTAAAATTTTGCCGATAGTAATAAATTAAAAAATAAAGACTTTTTAGAGGTATGCATTAGAGCGAAATGTAAGGTCATTGATTTTGTTATTTAACAATTTAATATTAATATCAAGAAGAAAATTGTAATCAAAACAGAAGAACTAAGTGAATTATATTTAAATCGTTAGTCATATTCTATTAATATTTTTAAACAAATAACAAAAAAAAATATTCGAGATATTACATCCAATTATGGGACGTAAAATGGTTGTGAAAAAAATAGTAGATACTATAGAGAAATACACCTATAGAAAATAAAATAGAAATTATATTCCTTTTCGGGCGAAAAGGGGAGATCTGAGTATCTTAAATAAAGAAAAACAATATAAATAAAAATAAAATAATCATTAGTATTAAACTAATCCAATTTAATTGTAATTGTGTGATATTAGACAATGAATATGCTATTTGTATAAATGCCAATGATGATAGATGTAAGGGGTAATCATACTGGGACCAAAATTATATAATTTAAGAAGTAACTAAAACAATGTGTTTATATATGGTAACAAGATCGTTTCATTTGTCTTCTTTTTTACCTTCCTTCCCTGTATCCCGCACGTAGCAGAGTAGACAGAGGGAACCTAGGAACCTAATGTTAAGACACTCCGGTCCCTACATTCAGCTGAATCCTCGAGTGTGCATCGAACCCACGACCTTTGAGTTTACAGTCGCACGCCTGTGCACCTGTGCCACGACTGGCCTCTTGTTTGTTTTATTAATGTTTGAAATGTTATTTTGCGCCATTGTGACGCCGTAGGACAATCTGACTGAGTGTAATCGTTGGTGTTCTGTTTCTTGTAGGAAAATGGTTCTTTTTATGAAAAAGACTAGGCAAACGAGCGCACGGGTCACCTGATGGTAAGTGATCACCGTCGCCCACGACCCCGTGCAACACCAGAGGAGCTCTGTACCTCCTGTGTGCGATGCCGGCCTTTAACTTTAACTATATACTTATTTCACATATGCCCATATTTAAATAATTTTAAAGTGTTTTTAAACACGAATTTAGAAGAATAATATTTATAAGTATGTACAAATTTGAATGAAGCAGGACGCAAGGGGCGTAGCATGAGCTTTACTTTTATACTCACTCACACAAATGCAAAGCTCAGCTTAAGCCTCGCGAACTGTATCTTCATTAACTGTATCTTAAAAATTAAAATTAAATTAGCTTCACGCTGTATCCCGCACACAGCAGGGTAGGCAGAGGGAACCTAGTGTTATGTCACTCCGTTCCCCACTTTCTGCCGAATTCTGGAGGCATTGCGTGTTGAGTGGCAGAATTCAACGCCGCGCTTAACCTCTATACCAGAGCGAAGAAATGGAAATATACATTTAAATAAATATTTCATCTCCTCGAGTGGGAATCGAACCCACAACCAGTCGGTTTTGCAGTCACACCTCGTGCCACTGCGCCACGACCGGCCTCATTTACATTTTTTCTATAATTATAAAATCTATTTCATCGATTCCTTGAATAAGATAAGATGCAGGTGTTCTGTATCTTATCTTATTTATTGAATCGATCTTAATCTTTTTTTAACATTTTTAAAGTGTTATTCCACACTTAGGAAACAAAAATACTCTTCTATCTTAATCTTATCGGTCAAAAGTACAGTTTTTTATAATATAGGCCAATAAATAAGGCCATCTCATTGCTGAAAGAATAGGTTAATCATCGTGTCGTAATCACATGTTTTGATATTAGAATGTAGAATGTTTACTTTAACTGTTAGTTACCGAAGATTTTTCATTTCGAATAAGGCAAAAAATGTGTATAGGTTTTTTTTTAATCTGTTTTTATTTAGGGACTTTTTAAGTAAATAAAATACAAAAATGTGAGTCCCATAGTTCCCTTAAAATGAACTAAAAATACATAATAATATCACAAATTTGCTAAAGTAAATTATACACTATTTAACCTTAAACTTATATAACCATTTAGCTTCAACAGAATTTGGTTTACGCCCAATATTAATAATCTATCTCCAACGTCAATCTTCGATTGTTCCATATATCTATCCAATCTAGAGATTATTAGACAACCAACATTGAAAGATATCCAAATCCATTATATTTATATAATGGATTTGGATATCTTTCAATGTTATAATTTTCGACGAGCCTCGACATTCAGAACACATTCCACCAAGAAATTATATACATCGTCATCTGCTCCACACAATTCACATTTTGGAGAAGTTACTTTTCTCATGAGAAAACCAAATTTTCTTAGTGGAATATGTCCAGAACGAAGCCTAAGCGCCGTAACAATTGGTTGACGCGTCAACTTTTATTCTGCAAACCATGGATTATGAGGAAGCTTGTTCTGAATAACCCTATACCATATGCCTTTATATTTCGATCTTTCATCAAAATACTCTGTCCACATTTTTTTCAAACTATCTTTGTATTTGATTAAAATTTCAGAAAAATCTGGTAATATATTTAAATTTATCCCATCAACTAATGCCTTTCGTGCTAATTTGTCAGCTTCCTCATTTCCCTTTATTCCAAGGTGGGAAGGAACCCACTGGAGTTTTACAGCAACACCTTTGTGAATTAATTTAACAACTTATACGCAACTGGTATACATCTTTTGCCTTTAGTACACTTACCTAAATGAAGCAATGCTTTTACTATCAGAGAATACAACAACCTTATTACAATTAACACTGGAAACATGAACAAGTGCCATAAATATCGCAACAAGTTCCGCTGCCATTATATTAATATTATTTTAAATTTTAAACATACTACCAACTACACTATTTGTGTCAAAAGAGGAACATCCCATTTTAGAATTAATTTTAGAACCATCAGTGAAAATGGAATACCAACCGGCATAATTTTGATTAATTACGTGAACAATTTCATATTTGGCTATATTAAAGTCTAAATCTTTTTTTGAAGTATTTATACAACTTAAATCTGTTTTAACAATATATTTACTAATTATATGAGGCATCCAAGTATTTAAGCTAAACATATCCAATAGGGGTGAGCAACTAATATTTTCAACTTTAGTATTTTGGTATAGGCAAGGTAATAGCGGTTTCTTTTTCCTAGTCCAATAACAATAAATCTAAATGAGAAATACAAATTATGGTTTCATTCTTACTCAACGATTTACATATTAAACTATATTTTATACCTAGATAACGTCTTCTTACAAAAAGGGGAGAAAGGGGAAGTGCTTTCCATGACATGTATTGGTGTAGATCTTATATCTCCACCAATAACTCTCATAGCTATATTCTGTATTCTATCCAATTTAAGTAAATGTGTATTAGCACTATTATCATATAAAAATGATCCATAGTCTATTCTACTTTTTACTAATGCTAAATATAATCTATGAAGATGCAGAGGGTGCACTCCCCAACCTGGACCCGCTAAAATTATAAGTATTTTGTGTGACACGACGACAAGTGACAGCCAAAATCCTAAATATTTAATATAGTCTACAACTTCTAAAGTAGAACCATTAATGAAAACATTTACATTCTAACGTCTAAAGCTTCTACTAAAAATACATAGCTTCTCATATATATCTTTCCTTTCTTATCCATACCTTCCATACCTATATTATAAATTCGAAAGTAACTCTGTCTGTCTGTCTGTCTGTCTGTCTGTGCCGCAATCAGGGCCAAACCGCTAATTCTATTGTAATAAAATACTCATACAGAGATACTTGAGGGTCTTCGGATGAACATAGGTTACTTTTTTTTTCTCATATTTGTAATATTGTCGATATATACTAATATATTAAAATATTTTTCAATTGGACAGGCAATTTATTCCGCCATGTTAATAACAACCGACCGTTGCTAAGCAACGGTTTGCAAAGTTTATTTGTTGTTATAAGCAAACGTCACCCAAAATGAGCTTGCTTAACGCATACATGGCGTGCGCCGACTCAACCTTATGAGATACATAAAAATAATGTTTTACAAAAATATTGTCCTTTAAATAATGTTTAAAAAAGACCGCGATACACATACCATATTTATCTCTGAACCATTTTAATTAATTTACTTTATATTTATCGAGTTTTTGTTGTATGTATTTTCTATAATTTGATATTGATCCTTATGAAAATGAATATAATAGTCACTTTTAGCATTTCATCTAGATTGAAATTATAGTTCTCTGTATAACATTCTAATAAATAATTAAGGAGATGTCACTGATTCGAAATAACCTAGCCTACGAGCGGCATAGTATGACCGTCGCGAACGGGCAGATGACTTTGACGGTTTTGTAAATTTTCATACATTTTCGAACTACTGTTAATTTTTATGTAATTATTTGCTGTTTATAATTAATTTATACTTTTCTTTGGTTCTTCGCTTATTCGAGGAGCAGATTAGTTAGATTTTCATAAATTTCTTGGTGTGGTGTAAGTTGCGGCCCTGCGCGGCATCGGTGTAATATTATTTAAGTATTAAGGAGAGAATTGTTGGTTATTTCATCTTGGTTAGATAACCATCTATACCGTTGTTATACACTTAATAAATTGTGGTTTTAGTTTGTGGTATTTGATATTGCTCGCAAAACTTATCATATTAAATGTAGAAAGGACTTTAGTTATTTCATATAGTATCTATGTACGCGCGCAAGAAAAACGAGTAAAAAGATTTTTCCCGCGTAAATCAGTAAAATCGATCACTGAAAGTCCAATAAAAATTAGTTCAGTTATTCTGGATATTAGCTCTGGGAAATAGAAAGACAGAAAGAGATAAAATTATTAATAATGTAGCTGGTTTTGTTTAGTTTTTTTATTAATATTTTACTTTGGTTACGTTTACTTATATTTTTTTTTCATTTAAATTAGTTACATATTTTCACAAACAATTTCCTAAATATATCTATAAGCATTCGTAAAGTTTAAGCGGGCGAAGCCGCGTCCGGGTCCGCTAGTCTATATATATAAAAGGACTTGTGCTGACTGACTGAGGTAAGACGCACGCAGAGCCGTAACCGCTGATGGTAGAAATGTGAAATTTGGGCAGATGTTTATTTTCATATTCTGGACATCCACTAAGAAGGGATTTTGAAAAATTTTAACCCTAAAGGAATGAAATAGGGGTTGAAAGTTTGTATGGAATTTTTTTTTAATCTGTACCGATTTTTATAAAATTTGAAATTCAGACTCTTAAAAATACTTCATTGAACACGTGTTTCATGGTTTTTAAGAATTCACCCCCTAAGGGTTCAAATAAGGGGTTGAAAGTTTATATGGAAAAATCTTTAAATTGCCACCGATGTTTATAAAAAATTGAATTGAGACTGTAAAAAATATTTTATTGAACACGTGATTCATGGTTTTTTTAGAATTCACTCCTAATAAGCGGGCGAAGCCGCGCGCGCCCTCTAGTCATATATATACTTTCCTGAATTTTATTTTGACTTAATACAGCACAAAATCATCAGCATATTGACAAATACAAATATTTTGAATAGTGAAACGTTAAATAATAAAGGCGAAAGTGGATCTCCTTGGGCAAGACCTTTGCTTGTCCATCTTTGGATTGGTGCATTATTTGTTTTAACAAATAATTTATATTACCTTTAATTTTAAGGTGTGTTTCATACAAAAAGGACCAAATATATTCACAGATTAGTGAGTCATCTTTTAAGTTATCTAATCTAGTTACAACAGTTTCGGGTAATATATTGTTGCCCCCCAAGGCGACGCGCACCAGTGCGTCCCCGCTGGTGTGTCAAGTGGCGACGAATGTGCGTTGGGTACCGCCACCCAAAACGCCATGTCCGGAACGGCGGGAGGTGGAGGACGGAGCTACAAATAGCTACGTGGAATGTAAGAGGAGGGATGGAAGAAAAGATGAATGAATTATTACATGTGATGGATGATAGAGATTAGGATGTCGTTTGTGTGACTGAAACCAAGCGAAAGGTCAATGACACGACCGACTTGCCAGGCAGTCGCGTCGCTTTTTGGGCCGGCGTACCAGAGAGCAAGCGGGGCTATCAAAGTATAGGTGTGTTATTGTCCTCTCGATTGGTTAGTGCAGCGGTTGAATACAAGGCGATCAACCCGAGACTGCTTTGGGTTCGCTTCAACCTGGGAATAGCAAGAGTCTTCTTGTTAGCGGCGTATGCGCCAGTATCCTCATCTCCATTAGACTCGAACTCGAGGACTTTTGGGAGAGTGTCAGGAATGTTCTAGGTAGTATTAGAGGGAATGAAAAATTTATAATATGTGGCTATTTGAACGAATGGGTCGGAACTGCGCGAAGCGGTTTCGAGGAAGTGCTAGGTCGGTATGGTGACAAGAGAATAAATGAGGCTGGAAAGCTTATATTGCAAATGTGCAAGGAAAGGAGTTTGTTTGTGGCAAATACTATGTTTGACCACAAACAAATTCACATGTATACATAGGAGCGTTAAGTAGTTGCTTTATGCCACTGCGTTTCGCATCAGGTAATGCCGGGCTCCCCCCGACCCACCTTGTCGGCCGGCAACGCACCTGTACCTCCTCTGCTGTTGCACGGGGTCGCGGACGACGGTAATCATTTGCCATCAGGTGACCCGCACGCCCGTCATCCTTGTCCTTTTCCATAAAAAAAAATAAAAAAAACTAATTCCCTAATATCTAATGAATGAGAATAGTGCATAATTTAACTGTGACCGGTAAGACACTATGACGTTAATTAAGAAATATGAAGAACAAGTAGAAAATAAGTCTCTTTTTTCCTGTATAATATCCCCCAACATGTAAAATAATAGATTTAACAAACTAATTAAGTGATTACATTTTAAAAAAATAATCTTTTTTATCATTCTATTTATATCTTGTAGTATACTATAGACATTTTAATATAATCATTTTATATCATATCAGTAATTATATATCCTTTTGATATAAAAGCAAATATCATGTATTTATGCGAAAGGTAAATTAAATAATTATTGTATCTACTGTAGTTCACGTTTTCAACTTCAGTCAAGTGATGACGCTACGACAGAGATGTTGTTATCGCGAATATTCATTTTTTATTCGGTCGTCTAAAAGTTTCGAAATATTATTTATATAAGTTTATTTAATAAAAACAATAAATTTTATTCATCTGCGCAGTGATTTTATAAACTGACATCTTATATTGTGACTTTATATTATCTGTTAGTTGCGTTTTCCCACATTTAATACTATCAATAACAATAAAATTTCCTATAGTAAAATTTTATAAAAAATAATCTTTAGCTTGTACGGTTGAGAATTTATATGGAAATCGACATTAAATGCATATTTCTCCGTTTATAATATAAAGTGAGAGGTACAGACCAACTGTCAAAATTGTCACATAATGTTTTGATTTATAAAATTCACAAATCGGCAATAAATTCAGTGTGGTGAATTAAAGTACGTTATATTCAATGGTTCTTCAAATAAAGTTAAATAATAACAGGAAAATGAAATAATTGTTGAAATATCTACATTGTAATATTTGTGTCAGTGACCTAATCGGAAAACAGTAGTAATAACAATGAACTGTGTGCACATAATGTTTTAGATAAAGTGAATTTGATACTCTACTGTGATTACATTTGCTGCCGTGAATATTTATCTTTTGTTTTAAAACGCAAAAGGATATAAAATTTAAAGGTAAGCCCCTTTTCTCTGATAAAATATTTAATAAGAATACACTATTCCTTTAACCTACTTTTTAATTTTTATAAATTAAAAACAACTTTTTTTGTGTGTGAAATCATTTCTCTTATACTTGTAGTATAAGAGAAATGATTATATTGCTTTAATTTGTATACAAGTTGTATTATTTTTAGTAAATAATATTTCTAATTGTAATAATACCTTAGAGTAAACAACAGTTATAATGTACTGTTATTTTATCGTATCGTTGACTTAGATTCTGTAAGTAAATACTTATACAAAAATTGCAACCTAATTATTGCATCAGTATTAATATGATTATTTTAATCTATTTATTATATACCTACTTACTTAAAGAACACATTATTTATCAAAGGTCTTATCATGTTGTAAAATTTATATATTTATGCTGATATTAAATAGGTTATAAAACTGTCTTAAATCTAACGCATTACATTATTTATTACTCAAAGTCACGATCAAATCACATTTCTTATAGAAAAAAAATTACACTGTGCCTATGCTGTGTCGATAAGGAAAGAAAATATTTAAGATTTCATTTCCTTGAATGGGAATCAAACTTACAACCCTTGGTGATTACAGTTGCATACTTGTACAACTGATCTCTAAAAAATATTAGGCAGTGCGATTGATTACTTACACAAATTAAGAATGTAAACACTTTTGTATTTTATTTAAAAACATTTTATTTTAATTAGACAAATATTACATTTCTCATTTGTGCAAAAATATAATATTTATTACATTATAACTATTTAGAAATATAGAATATATTCTATTGCACATTAATAAGAAAAAGCAACAAAATACACCGAAAACAAGTAAATAAAAACATGTATGTAAAGTTGGTATTTTTGCTTCAAGCTATCTCCTACAGACAACCTTGATAAGAAAGCACTTGAATTATGAAAAACAGAAAAGAGAAATAATATTAGGTGCACATAATGAAATTATTTTCTTAAGTTTTTTTATTTTATTTGCTAATGCCTATAGTCGCTTATTTTAAAACAATTAAAATAATTAAGAATTTTATAATCACCCAGACCCAGTTTAATTTTGTTACAAGTTTAAAATATAATATTTGACACAATACTCTTGACAATTTTTTGTAAAATATTACTTTTTGGTGTATAAATGATAATACAAAGTTAAAATAAAAGGGCCATAACAGGAGTAAAAGGGCTGTTATAATCTTTCTTTGTTATTAACAATGCTTTTCATCAAAGGCATCCTCACTTAGTAAAACTTGTTTTATATATATATATATATATATATATATATATATATATATATATATATATATATATATATATTATATATATATATATATATATATATATATATATATATATATATATATATATATATATATATAGCTTCACACTGTATTCGGCATGTAGCAGGGTAGACAGATGA
>JAJHJA010001481.1:0-18234 GCA_021202915.1 Heliconius himera | reverse complement strand
TAGAGGCAGAGGGAACCTAGTGTTAAGACACTCTGTTCCCCACTCTCTGCCGAATTCTGGAGGCATTGCGTGTTGAGTGGCAGAACTCAACGCCGCGCTTGTCCTAGACACCAGAGCGAAGAAATGGAAATAAAATTTTAAGTACATATTTCATCTCCTCGAGTGGGATCGAACCCACAACCAATCGGTTTTTACAGTAACACTTTGTGCCACTGCGCCACGACTGGCCTCAATGGTACTGGTTATACAAATTAATAAGTTTATATTATTTAGAAATCGCTTCCGCTTTGCCTTATAGTGTAGTATGGACCTTATTGCATCTCACCATTGTTTTCACTCGATCAGTAACAATAGTATACAGATAAGATGGCGGAAGTGAAATAATTCAGCAATTTTGTAATACATGCTTTCAATTTTCGTTTATTAACATTTTACACAGGTACATATACCTACTGTTATTGTACAATCCTTTTTATTAAATTTTAATTTTTTTTTAGCTTCACGCTGCATCCCGCACATGGCAGGTTAATAAAAGAGAATCTAGTGTTAAGACAGTAGAGGCTGGCGTGGTGGCGCAGCGGCACGAAGTGTGACTGTAAAATCGACTGTGTGTGGGTTCGATTCCCACTCGAGGAGATGTAATATTTACTTAAATTTATATTTCTATTTCTTCGCTTTGGTGTCGAGGCTAAGCGCGGCTTTTGCCACTTAACACGCAATGCCTCCAGAATTCGGCAGAAAATGGGGGACGAAATGTCTTAAAACTAGGTTCCCTCTGTCCAGGATAGGCAGAGGGAACCTAGCTGTGTGCGGCGATACAGCGTGAAGCTGATTTAGTGTTAAAACACTTTTATCTCCGCGTTCTACATAGTTTTCGAGATATAGCGAATTGAGTGGCGGAACTCAACACCGAGTTTTGTCTTATTACCAGAGCTACACAGTAAAAAATTCTACGCAGTGGGAATCGAACCACAACCGTTGCAAATGCAGTCACACGATATGCTCCAGTGGCCTATTTAAATTTAACTAATTAATAGTGAAATTTAATTTGCTTTACTGTACTAATATTGTTTCTCTGTAATCAAGATATTGTATAACATAAATACATACAAACGCAAACAAAACTGTATTTTTTATACGTAGTTGCGTTAAATATTAGATAAGTTCGAATACATTTTCCTGTTATACACTAATTACTAACTTCCTTTCGGAAGTCGATATGTGTTTCTATGTTTAAGTGAAGATTTTTGTTATAGAGTATATGTAAAGTTGGTAAATAAAATAATATATTTCAATTCAAAAGTTATTAGTAACACCTAGTTGATAAATTCGTTATTAACGGTTTTTAAATAACAATTCAGCAGGAATTCAGACGTAAAACTTAGAATAGAGTGACCTGACACTACGCTCGTTTTCTCTGGCTATTTGTTTATTACCGCGGGCTATATACGGGAATATGCGGGAACTGAAAATAAGTGAAAGCATCGTTAACATCCAGTACCTTCAGATTAAATAAGCATTCACTTATAATTCTTATTTAATCTCAAGGTACTGGAATATTTAATTTAGCTACACTTTGTCTACCAGAGCGGTGAAATTAAAATAATTATGACTAAATTTTTTTATGATATGTGCAAAAATAGAATGCATGATCATTTAAAAAAATCTTATTAATTTCAATTATTATTTGATGATCAATAGAGACAAATTGCAATAATATAAAAGGTTTAAAATTTGAATGAACTATAGTTCATTTGATGTTAGTGTGAGACGACCCTTTAGTCACTGACTCTTGAACTTCGTTTTAATGTTGGGTCATGAAAAATACCTTACTTAAGGATATATTCATTATTTTATTAGTAGTTGCGTTTAAATTTTATCAGTAAAGTGTTTATTAGTGAGGACAAAAGTGGCGCAGGAGCATAAGCGCGCGACCTTAAACACGACAGGTCGTGGATTCGATTCCTCTAGGAAAAATATTCCGTTTTCTCGCTCTGATAATGAAATTAAATTGCGGTTTCAGTTCCGCCACTGAATTATAAAAAAATAAGAAAGGAAATTTACGAATAATGTCAAAGATATCGTAGAATTGGTATCCAAAAATGATTTTTAGGTTCCTTTCATAATTTTTCACAAACCTAGAATATTACAAAAATTTCACCAAATAATTTACCGTAATGATTTGAATGTGTTTAATATGAATCTGTTTAATATGATAAATCATCAATATTCCAATTTTTTCATATTTTTATATACATATTTCTACAAAACGTGATCGCGTTTGTGTCTACTCCATTTTTTTACACCAAACCTATGAAAACGAAAGTGTTGGTGCAGTAACATCGCTAAACTATAATGCCATGCATTAACAAGCAGTGAAAGGCGCGCCGACTATCGCGGAAACTACGCGTCGACGAACGCTACTAATGTACGATCTAAGTAAATGAAGATCGCGATTTTATATGTAGATTTAAATTTTTTTTAATAATTTATTTATTATTTGTGTTTAGTTTGTGGTTTTGCTCAAATAAAGAACGCAGTTTCGATTATTTACTTTACGTTTCATCCCTAGTGTTAGAGAAAATGGAACACCAAACGCTACGGTATCTGTACACCTCTTTCGCCTCTTTCACTGTCATCAACCTGCATGTACATGTTGTATGGGGGCGTTCTCATACTTTTTACTGTTATACAATATGTATGCATTCAAATCGAAACGATTCGACGTGATGTTATATAGCTTATAGCCTTCCTCGATAAGTGAACTATCCAACCCAGGACAATCTTTAAATCGAACCAGTTGTTCCTGAGGTTATCGCGTTCAAATTATTTTATTTATTCTTAAGATTGATTATACTTTTACTTAAATAATCGCTTTATACTTGTACCATAAGTGCCTCTAATATACTTCCTTTGCAGTGCATCCTTTCAAATATACATGAAGGACGCCAAATTACATATTATTTAAAAGACATCAATTATTTCCTCTCAAATTATCATGATCACCGGATATATGGTATTTTTTTATAAAATTCTGAGGCAACTTTACCTTTTTGTTTTGATACAATCAAAGTTCTATTAATAAGAAACAGTCGTTATGCTACATCATATCTATGCTTAATATTATAAAACTGAAGTTTCTTTAAGGTAGGTATTTGTAAATAAAAATGCGCTAATCTTAGAAACTACTTGTTGGAATTAAATTCTTGTGGTTTGAATAGACCTTTTATAGAGGGTGTAGAAAATGGAGTGTTGGGTGACCTGTACCCATGCCAGAAAATTCTGGTGCCCGCCTCAGAATTTTTACCAGCAAAAAATTTAGTTTCAAAAAGAAGGTGAAGGGGTGTCGGCTATATTTGTTATATTAAGTTAGTGTAATAAAGTATTAAATAAATAAATATATCAATCATTTTAAATATCCAAAATAAAATTTAAAAAACCTTTCTTCCGTGAATACTTATAAGTCAAAATATAAACATTACTTCAGCCTAGTTAGACTAAATTACGAGTTGCATTTTGAAAACTAATTTTCATAATAATGCGAAATAAAATAATATATGCGTGTAAGCTTTATGTTTTAATATGGTTTTTACGCAACTGTGGCGATAGACAAAAGGATAGTTTTGTAAAATAAATAAATAAATCAGTTTCACGCTGTATCCCGCACACAGCAGGGTAGGCAGAGGGAACCTAGGGTTAAGACATTCCGTTCCCCATTTTCTGCCGAATTCTGGAGGCATTGCGTGTTGAGTGGCAGAGCTCAACGCCGCGCTTAGCCTCGACACCAGAGCGAAGAAATGTAAATATATAAATTTAAGTAAATATTTCATCTCCTCGAGTGGGGATCGAACCCACAACCAGTCGGTGTTACAGTCACACTTTGTCCGTTTCTTAGTATTTTTGTAACTATTAAGTCAGTGAACCGATTTTAATAAATGATTTAGTTTAGTTTATGCAGTCGGGTTTTTGTTTTATTTATAATTAATTTGTCACTAACAGAGTGATTTAAGGCAGAGGTTCATATGGTAAGGGACGGAAAGTTTATCTCCTTAAAAATTTTAAATAATGAATTAATAATGTACAGGCCGTCGTGGCATAGCGGCACAACATCTCACTGTAAGCGCGTCAGTTGTAGCTTCGATTACCAGTTTGAGAAAAAAATAGTTTATAATCCTCGATTAACACGCAATATATCAAAAGAATGGGTGCTAAGTGGGGAACCGAATGTCTTAAGATTAGGTTCCCTCTGCCTATCCTGCTATACGGGAAGCTATAATGTAGTACACGTATATTGTTCATCATATATGTTAAGGTTAAAGATAACTATACATATAGAGATATACACCACAGCTCGGTAAAAAGTTCATCTTCAGATAATTCTAGCCTTATGGGAAAAGCTCCCATCAAACACTGCTTGTATTGATCGCACTTTCGATCATCGATGCTTTTGTAAAAAATGAATTTCTAACTATCCCATACATTATGTATAGCAAAGTATGATACTTTGTTACGCTTCCAACTATATTTATCTACTGTGTACATTGAACATATGAAAGTAAAAACATCTGGTAGAGCAATCTAAATATATATAAAACTATGTACAGATAAAGATATTAAACTTTTTTGTATGTATGCTTCACGTTATGTCGCACACAGCAGGGTAGGCAGAGGGAACCTAGTGTTAAGCGCCAGTTAGAAGTAAACGGATACAAAGTCGCGGGCAGTAACTAGCATGAAAGTAAAACTATATGTATTTTTTAAAATATTCTGTGATGTGCGTTCAATGTTCATTAGAGGATATATATATATATATATATATATATATATATATATATATATATATATATATATATATATATATATATATATATATATGTATATATATTAAATTAATTGTGTCTAACTCATGACACAATTAAGTAATTTAATATATAATTTAATTTATCCGTTTTTGAAGCTCGCACGTAAGCTCACTTTCATTTTCCGTCTACTTCTGGTTTGCAAAGAAGCTGGGATTTCCTTGGCTAAATGCAATGAATAAATGAGGTACTATTAAACATGTACATTATTAAATAAACATATATTTTCATATGTTGTTGAAACATGTCTAAACACGATAATATTAGGTTCAAATAAAAAATATATATATATTTATTAAAAAAACAATGTATGATAATTAAAGTATTGAGAGTGAAATCGCAAACGTTTTAATTTCTCTTTTAAAGTACTAAAACATTTTTTATTCATTATATTAAAAAGGATTAAACTACATTTACTTTAATTTTTTTAAAATTATATATAGAAATTTTAAAACAGTTTATTATACGTTTTTAAATTTATATTAATCGAAAACAACCCTCGTTAGTTCAAAACAGCCGTTGTACGTTTGTACAATATAACCACCGGGGTCTACGAGCCGTATTACACCAAAGTAACTATAGTTACTTTGTCGTACTTTTGGCTGGTGATAGATGCGCTTGTCTCAAACCCACAAGTTCGCGTTTATAGTCAGACGCTGTTCCACTGCGCCGTAATGGTGTCTCATATCATTACTCATAATATACTACTAAAAAATTGCGTACATCCTTTTACCTAAGAATCATTGAAGATCGGTATTTACTAAATGTTTGGAAATAGTCAACATTTAAATCGTGAGGTCGTCGTAGCGCATGGAGTGTGCCCCACGTAAACGCGACGGTTGTAGGTTTGATTTCCACTGAGGTAAATGAAATAAAGGACACTAACGTGAGCACAGAATTTTCGTGCAAATAGAAAGGGTGTATAAAGGAACCTAACGCCGCAATTTGTTTTGTTAGTTAAAAGAAACGAGTATATTTTGAATATTATATATTCATCTTTAGAAAATATAAAAAAAACTCTTTATAATTTATTATATAAATATTCCAAATTACGCATAATATAATTTTAAAGAGGTTTTTACTTAACGGACAGAGTAATTAAAGAGGAAGGCTTATCATACAATATTTGTATTAGTACTAGCAAGCAGACGAAGTTGCGAGCTTAATACTAGTTAAAAATAAGCTCATTTGTCATATCTATAAAAATACACCTGATTACCCAATTAAAACATAAAATAATATACAATTTTTCGACAATTTCCCAGCACGTTTCGTAATTCACGTTGATTCTTTTCAGTAGAATTGCTTTTCGAGCCAAGTTCAATGTTCATCATTAATTCAAAAGTGCTTGCAAAAACCTATTTGAATACTGCATATTTGGAAATTGAACTTGAATTTTACTTTAGTCCTATAAAATAGGAATTGCTCAAAATAAAATCAATATTTAAAATTTCTATCCTGCGTAGAAGTGATAATTATTCTATATACTTTTCAACGCAAATCTGTTCTTTTTTCTATATTACAAAACTAAGGAATTCACTTGGTTGAACTTATCCCAGAAACTACTGCTTCGCTTGAATGTATTTAGTTTTTTTTTATTTTGAATAGTCTGCTTACAATGGAAAGCTATGAGGTGTATATGTTAATAATTTCCATATAAACGATCAAAGCAGCAGTCAGAGTTACCTTGGCCACTTAGAATACATCACTTATCAAACAGAATTGTTAATTCATTCTCCTATTTAATCGAGCAGGCAAAACCGCAAGCAAATACTAGTTTACATATAAAATATCGTAAAATTATTCAGCCAAATATATCACGTTACAAAAAAATCATTTACTCAATGTATATAGTGATGTGACCCCGATATTGGCTGTCGTCATTAAAAATGCGTCATGCCAGTTAACAGCACTAGCTTAATTTATAGCCATATCACAATGCCATAGAGTCTAAAGGAATGGATATTTACAAACTGAGAAATTTAAATGGGTTTTTCGTATATTAAGAAACAGAATGTAGGTCCGGGATTGGCAAATAATTATGTTTGAAATTAAGATTTAGTAACAAGATTTAAATATATTCATCGAACAGAAGTAGGTTTAAATATTAAGCAACAAAAAAAAATAGCTTTATGGTTTTTCCGTCAGCATCAGAGTGGAAGAGGAATCCTAGTGTTAAGATTAAAGGTACCCCGTTCCAGACATTCCAACGACATCAAGGTACGGAACCTAGAGGTGGCTTCATCGTAAGTGAACATAAATTAATTATTAAATCTCCCGGGTGCGGATCGAATCCACTACTGTCGGGCTTACAGTCATGTGTCAAATAGCTATATTATACTGGCCTATACTATAATAATTACCTTCTACTTAAATAAAGGGATCAGGTGGAAAGAAAAACGAACTATAACCGATTACATTATAGTTACTTAAAAAACCAACTTAGAGCCCTAAACAAAGACGCCATTTAACTTTGAGAACATTCTTTCATTATTTGCTAACAAATATTTTGAAGACATGGATAAATATTGTAGTCAAAAATAAACTTCGAAATAACCTTGAAATCTTCGAAGCTGCTATCTTCTAAGAAGTCTACTACAATGCAATACATCTGTTGCAATAATTTAAATGGCATATTTTAATTGATGACTGTGCTTAATGGAATAGCGTTATCTGGGGTTATCCACATATTGAGAAATTATGATTTTGATGTTGACACTTTAGTTGAATGTTAGGTTTTGCAATTCAGTAGAGTAATAGGGTAAATACGTAAATTTTATCAAAAAGATGAATTTGAAATATTTTTTTACATTGATATTTTAATTTCTTCGCTCTGGTGTCGATTAACAGCGTGGCGTTGAGTTCCGCGACTTAGCATGCAATGCCTCCAGAATTCGGTGGAAAGTGGGGAACGGAGTGTCCTAAGGAGGATACAGCGTGAAGCTGATTTAAGAAGAATTTCATGACATTTTATTTCATAGAAATTCTAGAATACCGTAAAAAATACAAAACGAACGTACGAGTACCTGTTGGTTAAACTGTCACAATCAATTTGCTCCTAAATTACTCGACCAAAAAAAAAAAAATTGGTCCAGTTAATTCAATTGTGTTAATTTTTTTATAAAATTTAAAATAATATTCTAAGTAAATTAAATAATTATTATGATAATGACATAACAACTCAATATTGTATTTGACTTCTATAGCATGTATAAGCCTATCATAATTGAGCTGAAGCTGAATAGATCGTCATGCGCCGGCGCTAGTGAAAGTGCTTATGTAACATGCAAATAAGTCAGTGTCAAGTATTTAGTGTTCGCTTAAAAATTTGACTTTTTAAAAAAACAAAGCAACGTATCTTCACGCTTTTTCCCGCAAATCAGGATAGGTAAAGAGAACCTAGTGTGTTACTATTTTCACTACTTTCTACTTTTCTGGACTGTATTTATGGATTTGAGTCATTGCGTATAGAGTCTGGAGCTCAAGGCCATGCTTTGTCTCGCCAAAACGAAACGAAACGAAAACAAAATAGTTCACCCTCCTAGAGCGGATATCGAACCCACACCCATCGCAACACCATTGTTGAACATTTTATCACTCAACTTGCAATAACTGTAACTTATTCTGCATATCTCGTTATATGCTGCACGTTCACGTTCACGTTGATTTTGTTTAAGGTTTTTAACGTTAGAGTAACAAAGCAACACTGATATTTACTTTTTTTCTTGCTCTATCCTGCATGTAGAGTAGACAGAAGGAACCTGGGAATCTAGTGTTAAGATACTTAGTTCCCTTTAAAAAAAATCCTTTCCCAACTTTCTGTCGAATTCTGGAGCCTTGTTATCAGGACAATTTAGGTTAATTGCTATATAAGATTTGCGATGAAAATTTATTATTCACTAGCTTTTACCTCGGTTTCGGTCACGTGGTTAAATGGAAGTTACTATGACACACGGCAAATTCTAAGTACGGGAGGTAACTCTGATAACAGTTATAATGGGATTAATGGAGACATCGAAACGATCCACCTGATGTAATATACCTTCTCGATAAATGGAACCCTAAAAAATATATTTTTAAATTCCAACCAATAGTTCCGATTAGCGTCTTTAACCAAACAAACTCTTGTGCTTAATATATTTTTTTCTATAGCTAAATGAGTATTTTTCTTTCCTAAGTGTGGAATAACACTTTAAAAATGTAATAAAATATTCTATTATGCTTATATAGAAAATTTTAAAGTAAGTTTCTTCCTAAAAATATTTAAGAAAACATTGCGTTTTGTATGGTCCAATTCAACACGACTTGTCTTCTTACCAGGGTTAGGAAATAATCAATATTCTGGAGTGGGAGTCGAACTCATCAGTCGACTGGAAGACAAGATCGGTATATATTCAAATTATATTTTGCTTAGAGAATATTTAGAGACTTTTATTTGTTCCCATTAACACAGTTTCGGTGCGGATTTTTTTGGTTTACGTGTTTTTTTATGCTACTTTAAAAATAAAACTTAAATTTCCGTAAATATTAGATGATTTCCGGAATTGTGAATGAATTAATTTCATTCCTATGCATCTGGTATTGTTGGGTTGGGTTGGGTTTCGCCAAACAACTCACAATGTTTGAAAGTGGTAAACGGAGTGTCTTAACAATAAGATCCCTCTGCCTCCTCCTATATGCGATACAGTGTAAAACATGAAATAATAAAATAATTGTAAAAACAAAAACCCCGACTCATAAAACTAAGAAGAAAATGAACAAACCCAATAGTTTATTAGGATTAACATTCGGGACCTCTTTAAATTATGCGGGGTTCCTGGTAAAGATTTTATAGATTGAAGAATTACTTATAGGTCCCGACTGTTAATCCTAATAAACTATTGGGCTTGTTTATTTTCTTTTTAGTTTTATGCAGTCGGGGTTTTTGTTTTTACAAATATTTTTTTATTTTTCACTTTTTTGTTAGGATTCATTATGGTAATGATAATCATAATATACATTTTTGAAATCCTGAAATTGAGCTCTTGAATTTGATACCCATATTGTAGTATTCGAAACGAACTTTTTTTTTTACTAAGTCCAATGGCGTCCCACAGCCGCCATGATTGTTTTTATTTAACGTCACCTATCTAAAAACACTTGGGCTGCTAATACAAATCTAACGATACCTCAATTATGTAAATCCGTTCAGCGGTTCTGGAGATATGAGGTAATAAAGAATATTACATACACACAAGATACCCGCGAAAAACATAACCCTTCCTTAGCAGTCGGGAAAAAGTATATGGATAATTTATAAAATATACAGTAAAAAATATATATGATTAATAATAGTTACAAAAAGTTCAGTTATATCAAAAAGAAGAAAATATATATAACAAACACTTACCTTCGAACCTAAAGCATGCGAAATAGAAATTAATATGTTAATAATAAATATACATATTATACTAATATAGTAAAATATCATAATATAAAAAGATGTGAGGAAGCAAGACATAATTAGAGAGCGTAGAAAAGATATAATAAAATATAGAAATTTATTTACATTTGGCAATACCTTGTGACGTCATAAATCAGCATCTTAGATATCTGGAACAATCGAGAAAATTCTACTCCTAGCTATGTCTTGCCACACGACCACATCTGAGCTCTGTTAGTCAATTATTCTGCTGGTAAATACACCGTCACGTAATATTTAAAAAAAAATCATTTAACTACCAAAGATCTAAAGAATGGCTAATGATAAGTAATTATTGTATAACACCTCAGCCATTTACTGTTCTTCCAAATTTAGATTATTATAAAAGAAAATTTTATCGATAACGAATTCGCGCCGTTTGAAACGACAAATTACGCAACGGTGTGATAATAATTCACTTACTTTCATCATTTAAAACTGGACCAAAATTGTGTCCTTCTACTGACGAATACTCTATGCTGTTCGAGTCTTGAACGCCAAGTATACCGGCTTTAGCTACTCTGTGGCAGCAGCCCTTAAGGAGGCTTCCACACGATCCGTCCAAAAGACCACCAACCATCCAGCAGTAGAAAAAAAATTCACAAGTTCCACCTTGTGGGCACGATTTTTCATACTGTTCATATTTCTTAGTCTCAACTTCTATGTTAGAGGATTCAGCATCACTATCTAATACTCTGCCTTGTCGTTTATCTTTTGTACTTAGTGTTTGTAATTTATTTGCACTTGTCAGTTCTTTGATAATTTCATTGATTTTTTTTATCTGTGCGTCCGTTATCGGTTTGAACTCGGGCACAGACGAGTTCTCGTGGAACATTCTCTTTGTACTCTCAGTTTGTATAAACATTGGTTTTATATATTTCGGTTCGTTTCTTTTGTACGTTCTCAGTCTTTTGTATTCGTTGTATCGAGCTCGATGTAGGTCGTTGGCATCTGTTCGAATAAAAAAAGTTAATGAATTTTTACAAGAAATGTTAGAATTGAAGAAAGAGATGTGGTTTAAATTATAATGATATGTACAACGACGAATGATGTTAACAAAGACTTCATTAGTAGATGCCACTTTAATAATTTTTTTGATTGATTTTTTAATTTTTTTGTGTACTTTGAGGCTAATAATGAAGTCTTTTAAATGAGAATTTGCTTTTGGATTTAATGCAGAAAATAAATAAAAATTGTTTTGTTATTGAAATATATAACTTATTGCACAGAAAGAAAAAAATATATAAGCCTTCACCAAACACCACCATATGATAAAATATACATGAAAAAAATTATAGATAAATAAAATAGGTTCGAAAGAAAAAAATAGTCTTGTTTTTAATCATTTTGGCAGTGAGCTAAGAACCGGCTCAGAGTCGATTCCGAAAGCGTCGGCGTAAACACTAGCTCACCGCACGGGTACCTCCGCGCCGTTTGGCAGGGGATCTCTGAATTTCTCGTATGCTTTGCAAGCTTGCATAACAATTGTAAATTATTTATTTATTTTAATTATCTATTAAAAGTTCGATATCGATGTTGTTACGCTCCAATTTAATATTTTATATTATTTTAAATATGTCCACTCGTGGTTAAATCGCTCAAGGTCTGACTGCAGTAATGGTATCCCTAGTAGTAGTGGTACATCGAGTCAAGCGAGTCATTTTTAGGCAACGTGCTAGTCGAGGTACTGGCGTTTTTTACAAAATTTACGTGTCATTTGCAAAATATTTGTTTGCTTGAAGACGTAATATATGAACTTCTAGTTTCTCACAATTGCACGAATCAACTCACGCAAAAACGCGTCGTCTGCACCAGCCCTTCGAGCAGACGTTTTTAGGCTTTTTTGTCATAGACCACTTTTAAAATTTTGCTGGTTCCGGTGAACCTGCATTTATATTTTTACTATATTCCTAAAACTCGTCAAAATGTCAAAATTAAATTGGCAAAACTTGCAAAGCTAAACAAAATCTAGCTTTGCAAGTCGTGACGAATTACGAACATATTTGTGAACCCTAATTTTTTGTTACAGCCACGGAATCCCAGGTTTCTACCTGGACTACTTCGGTAACTTAAGCCTTAGAGCTTAAATTTTCTTTAAGCACGTGGGGAAGTAATAAATGTTAGGGTTTTTTTAATTCTAAATATGTTTATATTTTATTTAATACTGACCAATATAAAAAGAATAGAATAGAGAACAAAGAGATTCTCCACTAGTGTGAAGATATAAAAATATCTAATATATCAAGAAAATAACAAGCTAGCACTAAGTGGATTACACAATGATCGCCATTTTTCTCGAACTCAAAGTGGACGGTGTGGCCGTTTGCAAAAAAATAAAAATTTAAAATTATTGTTGACTTAATGAAGATAAGTTATTTGAAATAAAAACGTATTTATGGCTACATATTGTTTAAATTACTTTCAATTTCACCTTTATGTCCGCATAAAAAAACTGTGCAAGCAGAAAAAATAGTTTAAGACACTCTGTTCTTAGCTTTTCAAACAAATTTGAGACATTGTGTTTTGATTGATGGAACTCAACGCTGCACTTTGTGTTTTATCAGTAACGGAACATGAAAATAATTGATTTCCTTTGAAAGAAAAAATTTTTTGATTACTTATTTTCATAATATTCCTCGCGTTCGCGGTCATACAGTATCAGGCTACTACTAATACAATACCCACGTACTCAGGACAGAATAACAAAATATTAATGTACTATAGTAGTAATACAACAAACGAAAAAATTTGCAAAATTACTTGAAATGGAGAATTATAACAGGAAGAAATTATTTTTGAATACCTTTTCGATGACACCACTTGATACAAATCGAATTTAAATAATTGTCACAACTTTAGTGGCATTCATAAGATTAAGGCAAATCGTTTGACGTTGCTCAGTCGAGTAGTAAAAAGTTAGAAAATAATATTATAAAATTTCACTATATTGATATTATCAACGAAGATTGTTAAATAATTCATATATATGCCTAGCAAAACATATTAGATGTTAGGAGTACGCTTAGGTTACATTACTTAGTGTAATATCTCTGACGTTTGATGAGAAACATCTTGACATTGGGTTACTTTCTATTTAGATCTTAGTAACTAAAAAAAATTAAAACTATTTTTTTTTACATTTATTCAGTCCCGTTTTCCACTAACTATTGAATTTTCGAGACATTGCGCGTTGAGTGGCAGAAATAAACTCTTACCAGACCCAGGAAATGAAAATATTTAATTTCCCCGATTTGGAATCGAACTCAAAGCCGACGCTGCGCCACCACGGCATCATTTATTAATATTCTATACTGTACTTATATACTATATTATAAGTAGACTTTTGATAATATATGTTTTTGCTAACCGTACCGTTTCACTTTCACGTACCAGCGCGTAATGTTATACAATTACACTATTATTTGTATTGTACTGAAATATCAGTTTTGTCATCGGCAGTTCAACGATTGTATATTAAATAACATATACGAGTATATGTACGTACATACATAGTTTGCTGGTAAAGGAAGAATTTCACTTGCCATTCCAGTGCAGCTGACCCGTGTCAATATTCTTTATACTTTTTATTTTTTATAGCTTCACATATAGCAAGATAGATCAGAGGGAATCTAGGGCTATATATTATATATATATTTTTTAAATGTTAAGATTTGTATCCTGTTGGTACGTAACTATAAGGCTATCAGGCATCATAATTTATGCCAATACTATAAAGCTAAAAAGTTTATCAGTTGAACGCTCTATTCTCCGGAACTGCTTCGGAATAATAAATTCTTTATGACAACCTATTTATCGAGAATGACTGTACTTGCAACCGGTAAAAGTTAGTTTCAATATATATTTTTTTAAGATTTGCAAAATTTTATCGTACATAAATTTTGTAAGTTTATGAGTATGAAAAGGATATAGAGTAAGTTTTATAAAATAAGAAAATAATTACCATTTTAATTGTACAAATTTTAGTTTAGCTAACTTAAAATATTTTAATCAACTTCGATAGAATTTATAACACGGATAATTTTACTCTCTAGCACACTTCTTATCCTGGTAAAATTTATTTTGTGTTTTTATATATTGGGATATTTCTTTTTTTTTAATTTTAACCTACTTAGAAAATATTAATTTTTTACATTACAGTATTGGAACTTTGCATTTAAAAATCAATATTAAACATGCTTTTCTCCATTGCACTTAAAGTGAGTGACGCTTAAAACTCATAAATTAAATTTAATGAGTTCAGGAACTCTAAAAAGTTGACTCGCTAACTAATAGAATTACTTAACGGGAGTCAATGACACGTGAGAAAGGGATAGAAATGTGTAAAATTAAAGTGCATGAACGAGACAGATATATGTTTTTTAGTATCGTTGCGAGTCAGTGAAATTTGTTAAGAGGTAGTTTTCTTTATAAAATTAACAGTATATAGAATTAAAACGTATATTATATTTCTGTATTCACATTATAAGCTGAATAGTTTGTTTGGTTGAATGCGCTGATCTCAGGAACTACTGGCTTAATTATAAATAAAATATTTTTATAATATTTATAAACATTTTAAAATATTTTTATTGGTTTGTCCATTTATCTAGGAAGGCTACAGTCTATAACACGATAATGGTTTTCCTGTAAACCACCGTACGAGGGGGCAGAGTTACTCCTAGTATTTATAGTGTGTATTATATATTTTCATTTAACCACAGGGGCAGGGTCCACGGTCTACAAAAATAGTTCAATTACATTAATCAAGGTAAGATTTTTGTATAATGTTAATATGTTATATAGAAATAAAAAAAAATAAAAAAAAAAATTAGCTTCACGCTGTATCCCGCACACAGCAGGGTAGGCAGAGGGAACCTAGTGTTAAGACACTCCATTCCCCACTTTCTGCCGAATTCTGGAGGCATTGCGTGTTGAGTGGCAGAACTCAACGCCGCGCTTAACCTCGACACCAGAGCGAAGAAATGGAAATATAAATTTAAGTAAATATATATAGAAATAACATATTTAAATAATTATTATTGTGATAGAGAACCGAGTGTCTAAACACTAGTTTCGTTGCTCTGCTAAATGCGTAAGAAATATTGTCACCCATATCAGATTTTATAAATTTTCTATTTTAGTATGTATCTAACTTCTTATTTTTTACTTTACTGTTTTTGCATTAACTATGATTGAACTTGCATTAATTGGCCCTAAGCCGTTGTACACTCTAAGCTTATAAAGTAATTTCTGGTTGGAGACGGATACTAACGCCGCAATTTCTCCAGCCATCTGAACCTAAAAATAGCTTTTACTTGCTTTCACTGTGTGTTAAATTAAAATGATTAACGTGGTGTAATAATCTCCCTGTACTACTTATCCTCCTGGACATCTTTCCTGGACTCTCCAAAAAAACATCAATTCAAAACAGTTGTTCGTGGGATTTAACCAAACAAACTGTTCAGCTTTTCAATATGAGTATAGACATATACAATGTTTTTTTTTTCCATCAGTACTTCCAGAATTCATCCGGTAAAGTTACAAAACCAAATTTACCACTTTCATAATATTATTTACAATTAGATTTAGTCCTGAGATATAAACCGATAATCACAATTAATTTTATTAGATTTTTTTTATTATAATTAACTCAGATCATCCTTGACCTGCATGCAGCTTGCATCCTTCAACACCATGCAGTACATTGTAGGCATAAACAGTAGAATAGCTGTCATTGGCTTATAAATTTTAGACATATTTTAAGCAGTAACTAGTAAAAAAAAAATCATAAAATTAAATATTACATATCTCAAAATACCAATTTACACTGTCAATATTAAATATTTTATTTATTTTAAACTAGTAAATTCGATTGGCTTATATGAGGTTATAATAAAACAAAATTTAGACGTTCTTGGGCAAAATGGGACGAGTAGCTATTTGTGTTAATATATGTTACATACATAATATATGGAAAATTTGAGAAATCGCTTCAAATACACTCTTTTTAATAAGATAACCTTGGTTAAAGATACTTCATTATCCACTTTCCGTCGGAATGCAGTATTGAAATCTGTTTCTGGTCAACTACCTTCAACTAGATACTATTACTTTTAGAGAACTAATCTTGAATTTTTTTTTACAGCTTCACGCTGTATCCCTCATGCTAATGTAGGCAGCTGCAAAGTGTTAAAATACTCCGTTCTCCAATTTCCAACAAATTATAGAGACATTGCGTGTTGAATAGCGGAACTCAACGCCGCGCATTACCTCGGTACCAGAGCTAGGAAAACGAAAATATTAAATATTTTAGTCCCCTTGTGCCTTTACACCACGACCGACTAAAGTCAGTAATTAATTAAATCAATAAAATCAACATATACCTGTGTAGCCTTAACAACTCCACATATATCTAATACCGTGTCACTTACCGCGGCGCTCGTAACGGGACACGAAAACATTGCTATAAATTTATACTCTTACGCAATCAAGCAGTGCGCTGGTAATATGTTGTGTTTATGATAATTAGGTATTTCGTGTAGCATGATATTTATTGAGACAGTATCAGATGTGCATCTACTGGAGTTTTAATTAGATTTGGGGTCCCATATGGGAAGAAAAAATAATTGCTTTTAGGTAACAGCTGGAGGTTGGCCCGCCTTATTGAGTGCTGGCCATCCCGGTTTGGATTGCTCACAGCTATTCACTGTCAGTAACCTTCTTTAAATTATCTCATGTCGGTCCATTGGACAGTAATCCTGGAAACCGTAATCCTGGTCCCTACCAGGATTACGGTTTCTTAAATACGGTCTCCACTCTAACACGTATCGGTTTCATGGACCATCTGGAGTACGTCTGGAGACGTGGCTAGTCCAGCTTCACACCCTAAAGGTGTTGATTAATTTTTATATCCACTTCATTTTACGGAATAGTCTAAAAGGAAACAATGGAACGACTACCAGCACATGAATAATTATTTCACATAAAGGATAGAAAAGTATTTTGAAAACCGTATAAAAATTTGAACACAGCGGGACGCGAATCAACCCACCTTTTTTTGCCTAAGCTTATAATTTTAATAGCGGTGGCGGTAAGAACCGTTTATATTAAATTCTGAAACGTTTTTTAAATGTATTATTAAACTCGAAATCACTAGGCTTAATAGAATGTTTGATAAAACTTTGAAGTCTCCAATAAGGTATAGGCAACTAAGATATAATTGGCGAAGAAATTTGATTTTGATATAATAATTGTGTCAACTGACAGACATATGTATACCACCTTAGTCTAACATCACCTGTATCCACGGATTACTGCAAAACTTACGAAACGTCAAGTTTCCAAAAACAATATATGCGACTATATATATAAGTATATGTGATTAATCCAGTTAAAGAGTTATGTTTAAGTATTTTTTTTTATTAATGAACAATGATCAAAATAAAACAAACACAAAATGTTAAAAGAAGTTTACCAAAATACATTAGTGAAAGTGAAAATTGCATTTAAATAGGTTCTGAAATTAGCGTGCGCATGCGCACAGACCAAGCAGACAAAAATTTTGAAAAATCGTTGCTTTAGGTGCTATACATTGATAAATGCCGCCAATAATAGCTTTACTTATACACGCTCAATGTACAGACAGCAATCAGCGACATTTTTTTCATAAGTGTAGATGTCACTAAATCTATCTCTTCCTACTAATTCTATTCAACGCGAGTAGCATGTTCTTACATCGACGTTTTATTCCACGGAACCAATACCACAGATACAACGTTACTATCGTATACTTATAATTAAATATTAATGGCCTGTCGTATACGTATGTACGAACAGGCGTACAGGTAATTTACATAAATATACATATTATTAACTCCGATGCCTCTATTTCCGATACATTATATACACATACGA
>JAJHJA010001480.1:0-30600 GCA_021202915.1 Heliconius himera | reverse complement strand
CCCCCGACTCACCTGGACTGGACCGGTGTCTGTGCATAGCTCCCCATCAGCCCCGTCGATTGACACCTCGTTTGTCGCGATCGGATGCGCAGAACCTGAAAAAAAGAGGAAAAATTATTTTCGATTGGACGAAATCCACCTAAGTCCTGTCGTATCAAAATAGTGTATCGGAAATTGAACTTCCAAAAAACAAACTTCTGTTAATCCGATCACTCGGATATTTTAAATATAGTTTTAGACCATAATTATCTTCGTTATCAAACACTATTTTGTATATATTATTTGTAATTTTTTATAATTTTAAGTATTTTTAACTTTGAAAATTTTTGTATGAAACTTAAAAAATTTTTTTGATTTAATTTGTCGTAATTCAGTGTCATCTTGTAGGGTCGATTGATCCTGCATGTAAATAATTTTTTCTGATTTTTTGCGCGCCATTTTAGCGCGAATTTACTCGAAAGAGTTACTGGATTTGACATTTTTGGGGTTTTTCGAGGATAACTCCCGAACCCCCCGACTCACCTGGACTGGACCGGTGTCTGTGCATAGCTCCCCATCAGCCCCGTCGATTGACACCTCGTTTGTCGCGATCGGATGCGCAGAACCTGAAAAAAAGAGGAAAAATTATTTTCGATTGGACGAAATCCACCTAAGTCCTGTCGTATCAAAATAGTGTATCGGAAATTGAACTTCCAAAAAACAAACTTCTGTTAATCCGATCACTCGGATATTTTAAATATAGTTTTAGACCATAATTATCTTCGTTATCAAACACTATTTTGTATATATTATTTGTAATTTTTTATAATTTTAAGTATTTTTAACTTTGAAAATTTTTGTATGAAACTTAAAAAATTTTTTTGATTTAATTTGTCGTAATTCAGTGTCATCTTGTAGGGTCGATTGATCCTGCATGTAAATAATTTTTTCTGATTTTTTGCGCGCCATTTTAGCGCGAATTTACTCGAAAGAGTTACTGGATTTGACATTTTTGGGGTTTTTCGAGGATAACTCCCGAACCCCCCGACTCACCTGGACTGGACCGGTGTCTGTGCATAGCTCCCCATCAGCCCCGTCGATTGACACCTCGTTTGTCGCGATCGGATGCGCAGAACCTGAAAAAAAGAGGAAAAATTATTTTCGATTGGACGAAATCCACCTAAGTCCTGTCGTATCAAAATAGTGTATCGGAAATTGAACTTCCAAAAAACAAACTTCTGTTAATCCGATCACTCGGATATTTTAAATATAGTTTTAGACCATAATTATCTTCGTTATCAAACACTATTTTGTATATATTATTTGTAATTTTTTATAATTTTAAGTATTTTTAACTTTGAAAATTTTTGTATGAAACTTAAAAAATTTTTTTGATTTAATTTGTCGTAATTCAGTGTCATCTTGTAGGGTCGATTGATCCTGCATGTAAATAATTTTTTCTGATTTTTTGCGCGCCATTTTAGCGCGAATTTACTCGAAAGAGTTACTGGATTTGACATTTTTGGGGTTTTTCGAGGATAACTCGCGAACCCCCCGACTCACCTGGACTGGACCGGTGTCTGTGCATAGCTCCCCATCAGCCCCGTCGATTGACACCTCGTTTGTCGCGATCGGATGCGCAGAACCTGAAAAAAAGAGGAAAAATTATTTTCGATTGGACGAAATCCACCTAAGTCCTGTCGTATCAAAATAGTGTATCGGAAATTGAACTTCCAAAAAACAAACTTCTGTTAATCCGATCACTCGGATATTTTAAATATAGTTTTAGACCATAATTATCTTCGTTATCAAACACTATTTTGTATATATTATTTGTAATTTTTTATAATTTTAAGTATTTTTAACTTTGAAAATTTTTGTATGAAACTTAAAAAATTTTTTTGATTTAATTTGTCGTAATTCAGTGTCATCTTGTAGGGTCGATTGATCCTGCATGTAAATAATTTTTTCTGATTTTTTGCGCGCCATTTTAGCGCGAATTTACTCGAAAGAGTTACTGGATTTGACATTTTTGGGGTTTTTCGAGGATAACTCCCGAACCCCCCGACTCACCTGGACTGGACCGGTGTCTGTGCATAGCTCCCCATCAGCCCCGTCGATTGACACCTCGTTTGTCGCGATCGGATGCGCAGAACCTGAAAAAAAGAGGAAAAATTATTTTCGATTGGACGAAATCCACCTAAGTCCTGTCGTATCAAAATAGTGTATCGGAAATTGAACTTCCAAAAAACAAACTTCTGTTAATCCGATCACTCGGATATTTTAAATATAGTTTTAGACCATAATTATCTTCGTTATCAAACACTATTTTGTATATATTATTTGTAATTTTTTATAATTTTAAGTATTTTTAACTTTGAAAATTTTTGTATGAAACTTAAAAAATTTTTTTGATTTAATTTGTCGTAATTCAGTGTCATCTTGTAGGGTCGATTGATCCTGCATGTAAATAATTTTTTCTGATTTTTTGCGCGCCATTTTAGCGCGAATTTACTCGAAAGAGTTACTGGATTTGACATTTTTGGGGTTTTTCGAGGATAACTCCCGAACCCCCCGACTCACCTGGACTGGACCGGTGTCTGTGCATAGCTCCCCATCAGCCCCGTCGATTGACACCTCGTTTGTCGCGATCGGATGCGCAGAACCTGAAAAAAAGAGGAAAAATTATTTTCGATTGGACGAAATCCACCTAAGTCCTGTCGTATCAAAATAGTGTATCGGAAATTGAACTTCCAAAAAACAAACTTCTGTTAATCCGATCACTCGGATATTTTAAATATAGTTTTAGACCATAATTATCTTCGTTATCAAACACTATTTTGTATATATTATTTGTAATTTTTTATAATTTTAAGTATTTTTAACTTTGAAAATTTTTGTATGAAACTTAAAAAATTTTTTTGATTTAATTTGTCGTAATTCAGTGTCATCTTGTAGGGTCGATTGATCCTGCATGTAAATAATTTTTTCTGATTTTTTGCGCGCCATTTTAGCGCGAATTTACTCGAAAGAGTTACTGGATTTGACATTTTTGGGGTTTTTCGAGGATAACTCCCGAACCCCCCGACTCACCTGGACTGGACCGGTGTCTGTGCATAGCTCCCCATCAGCCCCGTCGATTGACACCTCGTTTGTCGCGATCGGATGCGCAGAACCTGAAAAAAAGAGGAAAAATTATTTTCGATTGGACGAAATCCACCTAAGTCCTGTCGTATCAAAATAGTGTATCGGAAATTGAACTTCCAAAAAACAAACTTCTGTTAATCCGATCACTCGGATATTTTAAATATAGTTTTAGACCATAATTATCTTCGTTATCAAACACTATTTTGTATATATTATTTGTAATTTTTTATAATTTTAAGTATTTTTAACTTTGAAAATTTTTGTATGAAACTTAAAAAATTTTTTTGATTTAATTTGTCGTAATTCAGTGTCATCTTGTAGGGTCGATTGATCCTGCATGTAAATAATTTTTTCTGATTTTTTGCGCGCCATTTTAGCGCGAATTTACTCGAAAGAGTTACTGGATTTGACATTTTTGGGGTTTTTCGAGGATAACTCCCGAACCCCCCGACTCACCTGGACTGGACCGGTGTCTGTGCATAGCTCCCCATCAGCCCCGTCGATTGACACCTCGTTTGTCGCGATCGGATGCGCAGAACCTGAAAAAAAGAGGAAAAATTATTTTCGATTGGACGAAATCCACCTAAGTCCTGTCGTATCAAAATAGTGTATCGGAAATTGAACTTCCAAAAAACAAACTTCTGTTAATCCGATCACTCGGATATTTTAAATATAGTTTTAGACCATAATTATCTTCGTTATCAAACACTATTTTGTATATATTATTTGTAATTTTTTATAATTTTAAGTATTTTTAACTTTGAAAATTTTTGTATGAAACTTAAAAAATTTTTTTGATTTAATTTGTCGTAATTCAGTGTCATCTTGTAGGGTCGATTGATCCTGCATGTAAATAATTTTTTCTGATTTTTTGCGCGCCATTTTAGCGCGAATTTACTCGAAAGAGTTACTGGATTTGACATTTTTGGGGTTTTTCGAGGATAACTCCCGAACCCCCCGACTCACCTGGACTGGACCGGTGTCTGTGCATAGCTCCCCATCAGCCCCGTCGATTGACACCTCGTTTGTCGCGATCGGATGCGCAGAACCTGAAAAAAAGAGGAAAAATTATTTTCGATTGGACGAAATCCACCTAAGTCCTGTCGTATCAAAATAGTGTATCGGAAATTGAACTTCCAAAAAACAAACTTCTGTTAATCCGATCACTCGGATATTTTAAATATAGTTTTAGACCATAATTATCTTCGTTATCAAACACTATTTTGTATATATTATTTGTAATTTTTTATAATTTTAAGTATTTTTAACTTTGAAAATTTTTGTATGAAACTTAAAAAATTTTTTTGATTTAATTTGTCGTAATTCAGTGTCATCTTGTAGGGTCGATTGATCCTGCATGTAAATAATTTTTTCTGATTTTTTGCGCGCCATTTTAGCGCGAATTTACTCGAAAGAGTTACTGGATTTGACATTTTTGGGGTTTTTCGAGGATAACTCCCGAACCCCCCGACTCACCTGGACTGGACCGGTGTCTGTGCATAGCTCCCCATCAGCCCCGTCGATTGACACCTCGTTTGTCGCGATCGGATGCGCAGAACCTGAAAAAAAGAGGAAAAATTATTTTCGATTGGACGAAATCCACCTAAGTCCTGTCGTATCAAAATAGTGTATCGGAAATTGAACTTCCAAAAAACAAACTTCTGTTAATCCGATCACTCGGATATTTTAAATATAGTTTTAGACCATAATTATCTTCGTTATCAAACACTATTTTGTATATATTATTTGTAATTTTTTATAATTTTAAGTATTTTTAACTTTGAAAATTTTTGTATGAAACTTAAAAAATTTTTTTGATTTAATTTGTCGTAATTCAGTGTCATCTTGTAGGGTCGATTGATCCTGCATGTAAATAATTTTTTCTGATTTTTTGCGCGCCATTTTAGCGCGAATTTACTCGAAAGAGTTACTGGATTTGACATTTTTGGGGTTTTTCGAGGATAACTCCCGAACCCCCCGACTCACCTGGACTGGACCGGTGTCTGTGCATAGCTCCCCATCAGCCCCGTCGATTGACACCTCGTTTGTCGCGATCGGATGCGCAGAACCTGAAAAAAAGAGGAAAAATTATTTTCGATTGGACGAAATCCACCTAAGTCCTGTCGTATCAAAATAGTGTATCGGAAATTGAACTTCCAAAAAACAAACTTCTGTTAATCCGATCACTCGGATATTTTAAATATAGTTTTAGACCATAATTATCTTCGTTATCAAACACTATTTTGTATATATTATTTGTAATTTTTTATAATTTTAAGTATTTTTAACTTTGAAAATTTTTGTATGAAACTTAAAAAATTTTTTTGATTTAATTTGTCGTAATTCAGTGTCATCTTGTAGGGTCGATTGATCCTGCATGTAAATAATTTTTTCTGATTTTTTGCGCGCCATTTTAGCGCGAATTTACTCGAAAGAGTTACTGGATTTGACATTTTTGGGGTTTTTCGAGGATAACTCCCGAACCCCCCGACTCACCTGGACTGGACCGGTGTCTGTGCATAGCTCCCCATCAGCCCCGTCGATTGACACCTCGTTTGTCGCGATCGGATGCGCAGAACCTGAAAAAAAGAGGAAAAATTATTTTCGATTGGACGAAATCCACCTAAGTCCTGTCGTATCAAAATAGTGTATCGGAAATTGAACTTCCAAAAAACAAACTTCTGTTAATCCGATCACTCGGATATTTTAAATATAGTTTTAGACCATAATTATCTTCGTTATCAAACACTATTTTGTATATATTATTTGTAATTTTTTATAATTTTAAGTATTTTTAACTTTGAAAATTTTTGTATGAAACTTAAAAAATTTTTTTGATTTAATTTGTCGTAATTCAGTGTCATCTTGTAGGGTCGATTGATCCTGCATGTAAATAATTTTTTCTGATTTTTTGCGCGCCATTTTAGCGCGAATTTACTCGAAAGAGTTACTGGATTTGACATTTTTGGGGTTTTTCGAGGATAACTCCCGAACCCCCCGACTCACCTGGACTGGACCGGTGTCTGTGCATAGCTCCCCATCAGCCCCGTCGATTGACACCTCGTTTGTCGCGATCGGATGCGCAGAACCTGAAAAAAAGAGGAAAAATTATTTTCGATTGGACGAAATCCACCTAAGTCCTGTCGTATCAAAATAGTGTATCGGAAATTGAACTTCCAAAAAACAAACTTCTGTTAATCCGATCACTCGGATATTTTAAATATAGTTTTAGACCATAATTATCTTCGTTATCAAACACTATTTTGTATATATTATTTGTAATTTTTTATAATTTTAAGTATTTTTAACTTTGAAAATTTTTGTATGAAACTTAAAAAATTTTTTTGATTTAATTTGTCGTAATTCAGTGTCATCTTGTAGGGTCGATTGATCCTGCATGTAAATAATTTTTTCTGATTTTTTGCGCGCCATTTTAGCGCGAATTTACTCGAAAGAGTTACTGGATTTGACATTTTTGGGGTTTTTCGAGGATAACTCCCGAACCCCCCGACTCACCTGGACTGGACCGGTGTCTGTGCATAGCTCCCCATCAGCCCCGTCGATTGACACCTCGTTTGTCGCGATCGGATGCGCAGAACCTGAAAAAAAGAGGAAAAATTATTTTCGATTGGACGAAATCCACCTAAGTCCTGTCGTATCAAAATAGTGTATCGGAAATTGAACTTCCAAAAAACAAACTTCTGTTAATCCGATCACTCGGATATTTTAAATATAGTTTTAGACCATAATTATCTTCGTTATCAAACACTATTTTGTATATATTATTTGTAATTTTTTATAATTTTAAGTATTTTTAACTTTGAAAATTTTTGTATGAAACTTAAAAAATTTTTTTGATTTAATTTGTCGTAATTCAGTGTCATCTTGTAGGGTCGATTGATCCTGCATGTAAATAATTTTTTCTGATTTTTTGCGCGCCATTTTAGCGCGAATTTACTCGAAAGAGTTACTGGATTTGACATTTTTGGGGTTTTTCGAGGATAACTCCCGAACCCCCCGACTCACCTGGACTGGACCGGTGTCTGTGCATAGCTCCCCATCAGCCCCGTCGATTGACACCTCGTTTGTCGCGATCGGATGCGCAGAACCTGAAAAAAAGAGGAAAAATTATTTTCGATTGGACGAAATCCACCTAAGTCCTGTCGTATCAAAATAGTGTATCGGAAATTGAACTTCCAAAAAACAAACTTCTGTTAATCCGATCACTCGGATATTTTAAATATAGTTTTAGACCATAATTATCTTCGTTATCAAACACTATTTTGTATATATTATTTGTAATTTTTTATAATTTTAAGTATTTTTAACTTTGAAAATTTTTGTATGAAACTTAAAAAATTTTTTTGATTTAATTTGTCGTAATTCAGTGTCATCTTGTAGGGTCGATTGATCCTGCATGTAAATAATTTTTTCTGATTTTTTGCGCGCCATTTTAGCGCGAATTTACTCGAAAGAGTTACTGGATTTGACATTTTTGGGGTTTTTCGAGGATAACTCGCGAACCCCCCGACTCACCTGGACTGGACCGGTGTCTGTGCATAGCTCCCCATCAGCCCCGTCGATTGACACCTCGTTTGTCGCGATCGGATGCGCAGAACCTGAAAAAAAGAGGAAAAATTATTTTCGATTGGACGAAATCCACCTAAGTCCTGTCGTATCAAAATAGTGTATCGGAAATTGAACTTCCAAAAAACAAACTTCTGTTAATCCGATCACTCGGATATTTTAAATATAGTTTTAGACCATAATTATCTTCGTTATCAAACACTATTTTGTATATATTATTTGTAATTTTTTATAATTTTAAGTATTTTTAACTTTGAAAATTTTTGTATGAAACTTAAAAAATTTTTTTGATTTAATTTGTCGTAATTCAGTGTCATCTTGTAGGGTCGATTGATCCTGCATGTAAATAATTTTTTCTGATTTTTTGCGCGCCATTTTAGCGCGAATTTACTCGAAAGAGTTACTGGATTTGACATTTTTGGGGTTTTTCGAGGATAACTCCCGAACCCCCCGACTCACCTGGACTGGACCGGTGTCTGTGCATAGCTCCCCATCAGCCCCGTCGATTGACACCTCGTTTGTCGCGATCGGATGCGCAGAACCTGAAAAAAAGAGGAAAAATTATTTTCGATTGGACGAAATCCACCTAAGTCCTGTCGTATCAAAATAGTGTATCGGAAATTGAACTTCCAAAAAACAAACTTCTGTTAATCCGATCACTCGGATATTTTAAATATAGTTTTAGACCATAATTATCTTCGTTATCAAACACTATTTTGTATATATTATTTGTAATTTTTTATAATTTTAAGTATTTTTAACTTTGAAAATTTTTGTATGAAACTTAAAAAATTTTTTTGATTTAATTTGTCGTAATTCAGTGTCATCTTGTAGGGTCGATTGATCCTGCATGTAAATAATTTTTTCTGATTTTTTGCGCGCCATTTTAGCGCGAATTTACTCGAAAGAGTTACTGGATTTGACATTTTTGGGGTTTTTCGAGGATAACTCCCGAACCCCCCGACTCACCTGGACTGGACCGGTGTCTGTGCATAGCTCCCCATCAGCCCCGTCGATTGACACCTCGTTTGTCGCGATCGGATGCGCAGAACCTGAAAAAAAGAGGAAAAATTATTTTCGATTGGACGAAATCCACCTAAGTCCTGTCGTATCAAAATAGTGTATCGGAAATTGAACTTCCAAAAAACAAACTTCTGTTAATCCGATCACTCGGATATTTTAAATATAGTTTTAGACCATAATTATCTTCGTTATCAAACACTATTTTGTATATATTATTTGTAATTTTTTATAATTTTAAGTATTTTTAACTTTGAAAATTTTTGTATGAAACTTAAAAAATTTTTTTGATTTAATTTGTCGTAATTCAGTGTCATCTTGTAGGGTCGATTGATCCTGCATGTAAATAATTTTTTCTGATTTTTTGCGCGCCATTTTAGCGCGAATTTACTCGAAAGAGTTACTGGATTTGACATTTTTGGGGTTTTTCGAGGATAACTCCCGAACCCCCCGACTCACCTGGACTGGACCGGTGTCTGTGCATAGCTCCCCATCAGCCCCGTCGATTGACACCTCGTTTGTCGCGATCGGATGCGCAGAACCTGAAAAAAAGAGGAAAAATTATTTTCGATTGGACGAAATCCACCTAAGTCCTGTCGTATCAAAATAGTGTATCGGAAATTGAACTTCCAAAAAACAAACTTCTGTTAATCCGATCACTCGGATATTTTAAATATAGTTTTAGACCATAATTATCTTCGTTATCAAACACTATTTTGTATATATTATTTGTAATTTTTTATAATTTTAAGTATTTTTAACTTTGAAAATTTTTGTATGAAACTTAAAAAATTTTTTTGATTTAATTTGTCGTAATTCAGTGTCATCTTGTAGGGTCGATTGATCCTGCATGTAAATAATTTTTTCTGATTTTTTGCGCGCCATTTTAGCGCGAATTTACTCGAAAGAGTTACTGGATTTGACATTTTTGGGGTTTTTCGAGGATAACTCCCGAACCCCCCGACTCACCTGGACTGGACCGGTGTCTGTGCATAGCTCCCCATCAGCCCCGTCGATTGACACCTCGTTTGTCGCGATCGGATGCGCAGAACCTGAAAAAAAGAGGAAAAATTATTTTCGATTGGACGAAATCCACCTAAGTCCTGTCGTATCAAAATAGTGTATCGGAAATTGAACTTCCAAAAAACAAACTTCTGTTAATCCGATCACTCGGATATTTTAAATATAGTTTTAGACCATAATTATCTTCGTTATCAAACACTATTTTGTATATATTATTTGTAATTTTTTATAATTTTAAGTATTTTTAACTTTGAAAATTTTTGTATGAAACTTAAAAAATTTTTTTGATTTAATTTGTCGTAATTCAGTGTCATCTTGTAGGGTCGATTGATCCTGCATGTAAATAATTTTTTCTGATTTTTTGCGCGCCATTTTAGCGCGAATTTACTCGAAAGAGTTACTGGATTTGACATTTTTGGGGTTTTTCGAGGATAACTCCCGAACCCCCCGACTCACCTGGACTGGACCGGTGTCTGTGCATAGCTCCCCATCAGCCCCGTCGATTGACACCTCGTTTGTCGCGATCGGATGCGCAGAACCTGAAAAAAAGAGGAAAAATTATTTTCGATTGGACGAAATCCACCTAAGTCCTGTCGTATCAAAATAGTGTATCGGAAATTGAACTTCCAAAAAACAAACTTCTGTTAATCCGATCACTCGGATATTTTAAATATAGTTTTAGACCATAATTATCTTCGTTATCAAACACTATTTTGTATATATTATTTGTAATTTTTTATAATTTTAAGTATTTTTAACTTTGAAAATTTTTGTATGAAACTTAAAAAATTTTTTTGATTTAATTTGTCGTAATTCAGTGTCATCTTGTAGGGTCGATTGATCCTGCATGTAAATAATTTTTTCTGATTTTTTGCGCGCCATTTTAGCGCGAATTTACTCGAAAGAGTTACTGGATTTGACATTTTTGGGGTTTTTCGAGGATAACTCGCGAACCCCCCGACTCACCTGGACTGGACCGGTGTCTGTGCATAGCTCCCCATCAGCCCCGTCGATTGACACCTCGTTTGTCGCGATCGGATGCGCAGAACCTGAAAAAAAGAGGAAAAATTATTTTCGATTGGACGAAATCCACCTAAGTCCTGTCGTATCAAAATAGTGTATCGGAAATTGAACTTCCAAAAAACAAACTTCTGTTAATCCGATCACTCGGATATTTTAAATATAGTTTTAGACCATAATTATCTTCGTTATCAAACACTATTTTGTATATATTATTTGTAATTTTTTATAATTTTAAGTATTTTTAACTTTGAAAATTTTTGTATGAAACTTAAAAAATTTTTTTGATTTAATTTGTCGTAATTCAGTGTCATCTTGTAGGGTCGATTGATCCTGCATGTAAATAATTTTTTCTGATTTTTTGCGCGCCATTTTAGCGCGAATTTACTCGAAAGAGTTACTGGATTTGACATTTTTGGGGTTTTTCGAGGATAACTCCCGAACCCCCCGACTCACCTGGACTGGACCGGTGTCTGTGCATAGCTCCCCATCAGCCCCGTCGATTGACACCTCGTTTGTCGCGATCGGATGCGCAGAACCTGAAAAAAAGAGGAAAAATTATTTTCGATTGGACGAAATCCACCTAAGTCCTGTCGTATCAAAATAGTGTATCGGAAATTGAACTTCCAAAAAACAAACTTCTGTTAATCCGATCACTCGGATATTTTAAATATAGTTTTAGACCATAATTATCTTCGTTATCAAACACTATTTTGTATATATTATTTGTAATTTTTTATAATTTTAAGTATTTTTAACTTTGAAAATTTTTGTATGAAACTTAAAAAATTTTTTTGATTTAATTTGTCGTAATTCAGTGTCATCTTGTAGGGTCGATTGATCCTGCATGTAAATAATTTTTTCTGATTTTTTGCGCGCCATTTTAGCGCGAATTTACTCGAAAGAGTTACTGGATTTGACATTTTTGGGGTTTTTCGAGGATAACTCCCGAACCCCCCGACTCACCTGGACTGGACCGGTGTCTGTGCATAGCTCCCCATCAGCCCCGTCGATTGACACCTCGTTTGTCGCGATCGGATGCGCAGAACCTGAAAAAAAGAGGAAAAATTATTTTCGATTGGACGAAATCCACCTAAGTCCTGTCGTATCAAAATAGTGTATCGGAAATTGAACTTCCAAAAAACAAACTTCTGTTAATCCGATCACTCGGATATTTTAAATATAGTTTTAGACCATAATTATCTTCGTTATCAAACACTATTTTGTATATATTATTTGTAATTTTTTATAATTTTAAGTATTTTTAACTTTGAAAATTTTTGTATGAAACTTAAAAAATTTTTTTGATTTAATTTGTCGTAATTCAGTGTCATCTTGTAGGGTCGATTGATCCTGCATGTAAATAATTTTTTCTGATTTTTTGCGCGCCATTTTAGCGCGAATTTACTCGAAAGAGTTACTGGATTTGACATTTTTGGGGTTTTTCGAGGATAACTCCCGAACCCCCCGACTCACCTGGACTGGACCGGTGTCTGTGCATAGCTCCCCATCAGCCCCGTCGATTGACACCTCGTTTGTCGCGATCGGATGCGCAGAACCTGAAAAAAAGAGGAAAAATTATTTTCGATTGGACGAAATCCACCTAAGTCCTGTCGTATCAAAATAGTGTATCGGAAATTGAACTTCCAAAAAACAAACTTCTGTTAATCCGATCACTCGGATATTTTAAATATAGTTTTAGACCATAATTATCTTCGTTATCAAACACTATTTTGTATATATTATTTGTAATTTTTTATAATTTTAAGTATTTTTAACTTTGAAAATTTTTGTATGAAACTTAAAAAATTTTTTTGATTTAATTTGTCGTAATTCAGTGTCATCTTGTAGGGTCGATTGATCCTGCATGTAAATAATTTTTTCTGATTTTTTGCGCGCCATTTTAGCGCGAATTTACTCGAAAGAGTTACTGGATTTGACATTTTTGGGGTTTTTCGAGGATAACTCCCGAACCCCCCGACTCACCTGGACTGGACCGGTGTCTGTGCATAGCTCCCCATCAGCCCCGTCGATTGACACCTCGTTTGTCGCGATCGGATGCGCAGAACCTGAAAAAAAGAGGAAAAATTATTTTCGATTGGACGAAATCCACCTAAGTCCTGTCGTATCAAAATAGTGTATCGGAAATTGAACTTCCAAAAAACAAACTTCTGTTAATCCGATCACTCGGATATTTTAAATATAGTTTTAGACCATAATTATCTTCGTTATCAAACACTATTTTGTATATATTATTTGTAATTTTTTATAATTTTAAGTATTTTTAACTTTGAAAATTTTTGTATGAAACTTAAAAAATTTTTTTGATTTAATTTGTCGTAATTCAGTGTCATCTTGTAGGGTCGATTGATCCTGCATGTAAATAATTTTTTCTGATTTTTTGCGCGCCATTTTAGCGCGAATTTACTCGAAAGAGTTACTGGATTTGACATTTTTGGGGTTTTTCGAGGATAACTCCCGAACCCCCCGACTCACCTGGACTGGACCGGTGTCTGTGCATAGCTCCCCATCAGCCCCGTCGATTGACACCTCGTTTGTCGCGATCGGATGCGCAGAACCTGAAAAAAAGAGGAAAAATTATTTTCGATTGGACGAAATCCACCTAAGTCCTGTCGTATCAAAATAGTGTATCGGAAATTGAACTTCCAAAAAACAAACTTCTGTTAATCCGATCACTCGGATATTTTAAATATAGTTTTAGACCATAATTATCTTCGTTATCAAACACTATTTTGTATATATTATTTGTAATTTTTTATAATTTTAAGTATTTTTAACTTTGAAAATTTTTGTATGAAACTTAAAAAATTTTTTTGATTTAATTTGTCGTAATTCAGTGTCATCTTGTAGGGTCGATTGATCCTGCATGTAAATAATTTTTTCTGATTTTTTGCGCGCCATTTTAGCGCGAATTTACTCGAAAGAGTTACTGGATTTGACATTTTTGGGGTTTTTCGAGGATAACTCCCGAACCCCCCGACTCACCTGGACTGGACCGGTGTCTGTGCATAGCTCCCCATCAGCCCCGTCGATTGACACCTCGTTTGTCGCGATCGGATGCGCAGAACCTGAAAAAAAGAGGAAAAATTATTTTCGATTGGACGAAATCCACCTAAGTCCTGTCGTATCAAAATAGTGTATCGGAAATTGAACTTCCAAAAAACAAACTTCTGTTAATCCGATCACTCGGATATTTTAAATATAGTTTTAGACCATAATTATCTTCGTTATCAAACACTATTTTGTATATATTATTTGTAATTTTTTATAATTTTAAGTATTTTTAACTTTGAAAATTTTTGTATGAAACTTAAAAAATTTTTTTGATTTAATTTGTCGTAATTCAGTGTCATCTTGTAGGGTCGATTGATCCTGCATGTAAATAATTTTTTCTGATTTTTTGCGCGCCATTTTAGCGCGAATTTACTCGAAAGAGTTACTGGATTTGACATTTTTGGGGTTTTTCGAGGATAACTCCCGAACCCCCCGACTCACCTGGACTGGACCGGTGTCTGTGCATAGCTCCCCATCAGCCCCGTCGATTGACACCTCGTTTGTCGCGATCGGATGCGCAGAACCTGAAAAAAAGAGGAAAAATTATTTTCGATTGGACGAAATCCACCTAAGTCCTGTCGTATCAAAATAGTGTATCGGAAATTGAACTTCCAAAAAACAAACTTCTGTTAATCCGATCACTCGGATATTTTAAATATAGTTTTAGACCATAATTATCTTCGTTATCAAACACTATTTTGTATATATTATTTGTAATTTTTTATAATTTTAAGTATTTTTAACTTTGAAAATTTTTGTATGAAACTTAAAAAATTTTTTTGATTTAATTTGTCGTAATTCAGTGTCATCTTGTAGGGTCGATTGATCCTGCATGTAAATAATTTTTTCTGATTTTTTGCGCGCCATTTTAGCGCGAATTTACTCGAAAGAGTTACTGGATTTGACATTTTTGGGGTTTTTCGAGGATAACTCCCGAACCCCCCGACTCACCTGGACTGGACCGGTGTCTGTGCATAGCTCCCCATCAGCCCCGTCGATTGACACCTCGTTTGTCGCGATCGGATGCGCAGAACCTGAAAAAAAGAGGAAAAATTATTTTCGATTGGACGAAATCCACCTAAGTCCTGTCGTATCAAAATAGTGTATCGGAAATTGAACTTCCAAAAAACAAACTTCTGTTAATCCGATCACTCGGATATTTTAAATATAGTTTTAGACCATAATTATCTTCGTTATCAAACACTATTTTGTATATATTATTTGTAATTTTTTATAATTTTAAGTATTTTTAACTTTGAAAATTTTTGTATGAAACTTAAAAAATTTTTTTGATTTAATTTGTCGTAATTCAGTGTCATCTTGTAGGGTCGATTGATCCTGCATGTAAATAATTTTTTCTGATTTTTTGCGCGCCATTTTAGCGCGAATTTACTCGAAAGAGTTACTGGATTTGACATTTTTGGGGTTTTTCGAGGATAACTCCCGAACCCCCCGACTCACCTGGACTGGACCGGTGTCTGTGCATAGCTCCCCATCAGCCCCGTCGATTGACACCTCGTTTGTCGCGATCGGATGCGCAGAACCTGAAAAAAAGAGGAAAAATTATTTTCGATTGGACGAAATCCACCTAAGTCCTGTCGTATCAAAATAGTGTATCGGAAATTGAACTTCCAAAAAACAAACTTCTGTTAATCCGATCACTCGGATATTTTAAATATAGTTTTAGACCATAATTATCTTCGTTATCAAACACTATTTTGTATATATTATTTGTAATTTTTTATAATTTTAAGTATTTTTAACTTTGAAAATTTTTGTATGAAACTTAAAAAATTTTTTTGATTTAATTTGTCGTAATTCAGTGTCATCTTGTAGGGTCGATTGATCCTGCATGTAAATAATTTTTTCTGATTTTTTGCGCGCCATTTTAGCGCGAATTTACTCGAAAGAGTTACTGGATTTGACATTTTTGGGGTTTTTCGAGGATAACTCCCGAACCCCCCGACTCACCTGGACTGGACCGGTGTCTGTGCATAGCTCCCCATCAGCCCCGTCGATTGACACCTCGTTTGTCGCGATCGGATGCGCAGAACCTGAAAAAAAGAGGAAAAATTATTTTCGATTGGACGAAATCCACCTAAGTCCTGTCGTATCAAAATAGTGTATCGGAAATTGAACTTCCAAAAAACAAACTTCTGTTAATCCGATCACTCGGATATTTTAAATATAGTTTTAGACCATAATTATCTTCGTTATCAAACACTATTTTGTATATATTATTTGTAATTTTTTATAATTTTAAGTATTTTTAACTTTGAAAATTTTTGTATGAAACTTAAAAAATTTTTTTGATTTAATTTGTCGTAATTCAGTGTCATCTTGTAGGGTCGATTGATCCTGCATGTAAATAATTTTTTCTGATTTTTTGCGCGCCATTTTAGCGCGAATTTACTCGAAAGAGTTACTGGATTTGACATTTTTGGGGTTTTTCGAGGATAACTCCCGAACCCCCCGACTCACCTGGACTGGACCGGTGTCTGTGCATAGCTCCCCATCAGCCCCGTCGATTGACACCTCGTTTGTCGCGATCGGATGCGCAGAACCTGAAAAAAAGAGGAAAAATTATTTTCGATTGGACGAAATCCACCTAAGTCCTGTCGTATCAAAATAGTGTATCGGAAATTGAACTTCCAAAAAACAAACTTCTGTTAATCCGATCACTCGGATATTTTAAATATAGTTTTAGACCATAATTATCTTCGTTATCAAACACTATTTTGTATATATTATTTGTAATTTTTTATAATTTTAAGTATTTTTAACTTTGAAAATTTTTGTATGAAACTTAAAAAATTTTTTTGATTTAATTTGTCGTAATTCAGTGTCATCTTGTAGGGTCGATTGATCCTGCATGTAAATAATTTTTTCTGATTTTTTGCGCGCCATTTTAGCGCGAATTTACTCGAAAGAGTTACTGGATTTGACATTTTTGGGGTTTTTCGAGGATAACTCCCGAACCCCCCGACTCACCTGGACTGGACCGGTGTCTGTGCATAGCTCCCCATCAGCCCCGTCGATTGACACCTCGTTTGTCGCGATCGGATGCGCAGAACCTGAAAAAAAGAGGAAAAATTATTTTCGATTGGACGAAATCCACCTAAGTCCTGTCGTATCAAAATAGTGTATCGGAAATTGAACTTCCAAAAAACAAACTTCTGTTAATCCGATCACTCGGATATTTTAAATATAGTTTTAGACCATAATTATCTTCGTTATCAAACACTATTTTGTATATATTATTTGTAATTTTTTATAATTTTAAGTATTTTTAACTTTGAAAATTTTTGTATGAAACTTAAAAAATTTTTTTGATTTAATTTGTCGTAATTCAGTGTCATCTTGTAGGGTCGATTGATCCTGCATGTAAATAATTTTTTCTGATTTTTTGCGCGCCATTTTAGCGCGAATTTACTCGAAAGAGTTACTGGATTTGACATTTTTGGGGTTTTTCGAGGATAACTCCCGAACCCCCCGACTCACCTGGACTGGACCGGTGTCTGTGCATAGCTCCCCATCAGCCCCGTCGATTGACACCTCGTTTGTCGCGATCGGATGCGCAGAACCTGAAAAAAAGAGGAAAAATTATTTTCGATTGGACGAAATCCACCTAAGTCCTGTCGTATCAAAATAGTGTATCGGAAATTGAACTTCCAAAAAACAAACTTCTGTTAATCCGATCACTCGGATATTTTAAATATAGTTTTAGACCATAATTATCTTCGTTATCAAACACTATTTTGTATATATTATTTGTAATTTTTTATAATTTTAAGTATTTTTAACTTTGAAAATTTTTGTATGAAACTTAAAAAATTTTTTTGATTTAATTTGTCGTAATTCAGTGTCATCTTGTAGGGTCGATTGATCCTGCATGTAAATAATTTTTTCTGATTTTTTGCGCGCCATTTTAGCGCGAATTTACTCGAAAGAGTTACTGGATTTGACATTTTTGGGGTTTTTCGAGGATAACTCCCGAACCCCCCGACTCACCTGGACTGGACCGGTGTCTGTGCATAGCTCCCCATCAGCCCCGTCGATTGACACCTCGTTTGTCGCGATCGGATGCGCAGAACCTGAAAAAAAGAGGAAAAATTATTTTCGATTGGACGAAATCCACCTAAGTCCTGTCGTATCAAAATAGTGTATCGGAAATTGAACTTCCAAAAAACAAACTTCTGTTAATCCGATCACTCGGATATTTTAAATATAGTTTTAGACCATAATTATCTTCGTTATCAAACACTATTTTGTATATATTATTTGTAATTTTTTATAATTTTAAGTATTTTTAACTTTGAAAATTTTTGTATGAAACTTAAAAAATTTTTTTGATTTAATTTGTCGTAATTCAGTGTCATCTTGTAGGGTCGATTGATCCTGCATGTAAATAATTTTTTCTGATTTTTTGCGCGCCATTTTAGCGCGAATTTACTCGAAAGAGTTACTGGATTTGACATTTTTGGGGTTTTTCGAGGATAACTCCCGAACCCCCCGACTCACCTGGACTGGACCGGTGTCTGTGCATAGCTCCCCATCAGCCCCGTCGATTGACACCTCGTTTGTCGCGATCGGATGCGCAGAACCTGAAAAAAAGAGGAAAAATTATTTTCGATTGGACGAAATCCACCTAAGTCCTGTCGTATCAAAATAGTGTATCGGAAATTGAACTTCCAAAAAACAAACTTCTGTTAATCCGATCACTCGGATATTTTAAATATAGTTTTAGACCATAATTATCTTCGTTATCAAACACTATTTTGTATATATTATTTGTAATTTTTTATAATTTTAAGTATTTTTAACTTTGAAAATTTTTGTATGAAACTTAAAAAATTTTTTTGATTTAATTTGTCGTAATTCAGTGTCATCTTGTAGGGTCGATTGATCCTGCATGTAAATAATTTTTTCTGATTTTTTGCGCGCCATTTTAGCGCGAATTTACTCGAAAGAGTTACTGGATTTGACATTTTTGGGGTTTTTCGAGGATAACTCCCGAACCCCCCGACTCACCTGGACTGGACCGGTGTCTGTGCATAGCTCCCCATCAGCCCCGTCGATTGACACCTCGTTTGTCGCGATCGGATGCGCAGAACCTGAAAAAAAGAGGAAAAATTATTTTCGATTGGACGAAATCCACCTAAGTCCTGTCGTATCAAAATAGTGTATCGGAAATTGAACTTCCAAAAAACAAACTTCTGTTAATCCGATCACTCGGATATTTTAAATATAGTTTTAGACCATAATTATCTTCGTTATCAAACACTATTTTGTATATATTATTTGTAATTTTTTATAATTTTAAGTATTTTTAACTTTGAAAATTTTTGTATGAAACTTAAAAAATTTTTTTGATTTAATTTGTCGTAATTCAGTGTCATCTTGTAGGGTCGATTGATCCTGCATGTAAATAATTTTTTCTGATTTTTTGCGCGCCATTTTAGCGCGAATTTACTCGAAAGAGTTACTGGATTTGACATTTTTGGGGTTTTTCGAGGATAACTCCCGAACCCCCCGACTCACCTGGACTGGACCGGTGTCTGTGCATAGCTCCCCATCAGCCCCGTCGATTGACACCTCGTTTGTCGCGATCGGATGCGCAGAACCTGAAAAAAAGAGGAAAAATTATTTTCGATTGGACGAAATCCACCTAAGTCCTGTCGTATCAAAATAGTGTATCGGAAATTGAACTTCCAAAAAACAAACTTCTGTTAATCCGATCACTCGGATATTTTAAATATAGTTTTAGACCATAATTATCTTCGTTATCAAACACTATTTTGTATATATTATTTGTAATTTTTTATAATTTTAAGTATTTTTAACTTTGAAAATTTTTGTATGAAACTTAAAAAATTTTTTTGATTTAATTTGTCGTAATTCAGTGTCATCTTGTAGGGTCGATTGATCCTGCATGTAAATAATTTTTTCTGATTTTTTGCGCGCCATTTTAGCGCGAATTTACTCGAAAGAGTTACTGGATTTGACATTTTTGGGGTTTTTCGAGGATAACTCCCGAACCCCCCGACTCACCTGGACTGGACCGGTGTCTGTGCATAGCTCCCCATCAGCCCCGTCGATTGACACCTCGTTTGTCGCGATCGGATGCGCAGAACCTGAAAAAAAGAGGAAAAATTATTTTCGATTGGACGAAATCCACCTAAGTCCTGTCGTATCAAAATAGTGTATCGGAAATTGAACTTCCAAAAAACAAACTTCTGTTAATCCGATCACTCGGATATTTTAAATATAGTTTTAGACCATAATTATCTTCGTTATCAAACACTATTTTGTATATATTATTTGTAATTTTTTATAATTTTAAGTATTTTTAACTTTGAAAATTTTTGTATGAAACTTAAAAAATTTTTTTGATTTAATTTGTCGTAATTCAGTGTCATCTTGTAGGGTCGATTGATCCTGCATGTAAATAATTTTTTCTGATTTTTTGCGCGCCATTTTAGCGCGAATTTACTCGAAAGAGTTACTGGATTTGACATTTTTGGGGTTTTTCGAGGATAACTCCCGAACCCCCCGACTCACCTGGACTGGACCGGTGTCTGTGCATAGCTCCCCATCAGCCCCGTCGATTGACACCTCGTTTGTCGCGATCGGATGCGCAGAACCTGAAAAAAAGAGGAAAAATTATTTTCGATTGGACGAAATCCACCTAAGTCCTGTCGTATCAAAATAGTGTATCGGAAATTGAACTTCCAAAAAACAAACTTCTGTTAATCCGATCACTCGGATATTTTAAATATAGTTTTAGACCATAATTATCTTCGTTATCAAACACTATTTTGTATATATTATTTGTAATTTTTTATAATTTTAAGTATTTTTAACTTTGAAAATTTTTGTATGAAACTTAAAAAATTTTTTTGATTTAATTTGTCGTAATTCAGTGTCATCTTGTAGGGTCGATTGATCCTGCATGTAAATAATTTTTTCTGATTTTTTGCGCGCCATTTTAGCGCGAATTTACTCGAAAGAGTTACTGGATTTGACATTTTTGGGGTTTTTCGAGGATAACTCGCGAACCCCCCGACTCACCTGGACTGGACCGGTGTCTGTGCATAGCTCCCCATCAGCCCCGTCGATTGACACCTCGTTTGTCGCGATCGGATGCGCAGAACCTGAAAAAAAGAGGAAAAATTATTTTCGATTGGACGAAATCCACCTAAGTCCTGTCGTATCAAAATAGTGTATCGGAAATTGAACTTCCAAAAAACAAACTTCTGTTAATCCGATCACTCGGATATTTTAAATATAGTTTTAGACCATAATTATCTTCGTTATCAAACACTATTTTGTATATATTATTTGTAATTTTTTATAATTTTAAGTATTTTTAACTTTGAAAATTTTTGTATGAAACTTAAAAAATTTTTTTGATTTAATTTGTCGTAATTCAGTGTCATCTTGTAGGGTCGATTGATCCTGCATGTAAATAATTTTTTCTGATTTTTTGCGCGCCATTTTAGCGCGAATTTACTCGAAAGAGTTACTGGATTTGACATTTTTGGGGTTTTTCGAGGATAACTCCCGAACCCCCCGACTCACCTGGACTGGACCGGTGTCTGTGCATAGCTCCCCATCAGCCCCGTCGATTGACACCTCGTTTGTCGCGATCGGATGCGCAGAACCTGAAAAAAAGAGGAAAAATTATTTTCGATTGGACGAAATCCACCTAAGTCCTGTCGTATCAAAATAGTGTATCGGAAATTGAACTTCCAAAAAACAAACTTCTGTTAATCCGATCACTCGGATATTTTAAATATAGTTTTAGACCATAATTATCTTCGTTATCAAACACTATTTTGTATATATTATTTGTAATTTTTTATAATTTTAAGTATTTTTAACTTTGAAAATTTTTGTATGAAACTTAAAAAATTTTTTTGATTTAATTTGTCGTAATTCAGTGTCATCTTGTAGGGTCGATTGATCCTGCATGTAAATAATTTTTTCTGATTTTTTGCGCGCCATTTTAGCGCGAATTTACTCGAAAGAGTTACTGGATTTGACATTTTTGGGGTTTTTCGAGGATAACTCGCGAACCCCCCGACTCACCTGGACTGGACCGGTGTCTGTGCATAGCTCCCCATCAGCCCCGTCGATTGACACCTCGTTTGTCGCGATCGGATGCGCAGAACCTGAAAAAAAGAGGAAAAATTATTTTCGATTGGACGAAATCCACCTAAGTCCTGTCGTATCAAAATAGTGTATCGGAAATTGAACTTCCAAAAAACAAACTTCTGTTAATCCGATCACTCGGATATTTTAAATATAGTTTTAGACCATAATTATCTTCGTTATCAAACACTATTTTGTATATATTATTTGTAATTTTTTATAATTTTAAGTATTTTTAACTTTGAAAATTTTTGTATGAAACTTAAAAAATTTTTTTGATTTAATTTGTCGTAATTCAGTGTCATCTTGTAGGGTCGATTGATCCTGCATGTAAATAATTTTTTCTGATTTTTTGCGCGCCATTTTAGCGCGAATTTACTCGAAAGAGTTACTGGATTTGACATTTTTGGGGTTTTTCGAGGATAACTCCCGAACCCCCCGACTCACCTGGACTGGACCGGTGTCTGTGCATAGCTCCCCATCAGCCCCGTCGATTGACACCTCGTTTGTCGCGATCGGATGCGCAGAACCTGAAAAAAAGAGGAAAAATTATTTTCGATTGGACGAAATCCACCTAAGTCCTGTCGTATCAAAATAGTGTATCGGAAATTGAACTTCCAAAAAACAAACTTCTGTTAATCCGATCACTCGGATATTTTAAATATAGTTTTAGACCATAATTATCTTCGTTATCAAACACTATTTTGTATATATTATTTGTAATTTTTTATAATTTTAAGTATTTTTAACTTTGAAAATTTTTGTATGAAACTTAAAAAATTTTTTTGATTTAATTTGTCGTAATTCAGTGTCATCTTGTAGGGTCGATTGATCCTGCATGTAAATAATTTTTTCTGATTTTTTGCGCGCCATTTTAGCGCGAATTTACTCGAAAGAGTTACTGGATTTGACATTTTTGGGGTTTTTCGAGGATAACTCCCGAACCCCCCGACTCACCTGGACTGGACCGGTGTCTGTGCATAGCTCCCCATCAGCCCCGTCGATTGACACCTCGTTTGTCGCGATCGGATGCGCAGAACCTGAAAAAAAGAGGAAAAATTATTTTCGATTGGACGAAATCCACCTAAGTCCTGTCGTATCAAAATAGTGTATCGGAAATTGAACTTCCAAAAAACAAACTTCTGTTAATCCGATCACTCGGATATTTTAAATATAGTTTTAGACCATAATTATCTTCGTTATCAAACACTATTTTGTATATATTATTTGTAATTTTTTATAATTTTAAGTATTTTTAACTTTGAAAATTTTTGTATGAAACTTAAAAAATTTTTTTGATTTAATTTGTCGTAATTCAGTGTCATCTTGTAGGGTCGATTGATCCTGCATGTAAATAATTTTTTCTGATTTTTTGCGCGCCATTTTAGCGCGAATTTACTCGAAAGAGTTACTGGATTTGACATTTTTGGGGTTTTTCGAGGATAACTCCCGAACCCCCCGACTCACCTGGACTGGACCGGTGTCTGTGCATAGCTCCCCATCAGCCCCGTCGATTGACACCTCGTTTGTCGCGATCGGATGCGCAGAACCTGAAAAAAAGAGGAAAAATTATTTTCGATTGGACGAAATCCACCTAAGTCCTGTCGTATCAAAATAGTGTATCGGAAATTGAACTTCCAAAAAACAAACTTCTGTTAATCCGATCACTCGGATATTTTAAATATAGTTTTAGACCATAATTATCTTCGTTATCAAACACTATTTTGTATATATTATTTGTAATTTTTTATAATTTTAAGTATTTTTAACTTTGAAAATTTTTGTATGAAACTTAAAAAATTTTTTTGATTTAATTTGTCGTAATTCAGTGTCATCTTGTAGGGTCGATTGATCCTGCATGTAAATAATTTTTTCTGATTTTTTGCGCGCCATTTTAGCGCGAATTTACTCGAAAGAGTTACTGGATTTGACATTTTTGGGGTTTTTCGAGGATAACTCGCGAACCCCCCGACTCACCTGGACTGGACCGGTGTCTGTGCATAGCTCCCCATCAGCCCCGTCGATTGACACCTCGTTTGTCGCGATCGGATGCGCAGAACCTGAAAAAAAGAGGAAAAATTATTTTCGATTGGACGAAATCCACCTAAGTCCTGTCGTATCAAAATAGTGTATCGGAAATTGAACTTCCAAAAAACAAACTTCTGTTAATCCGATCACTCGGATATTTTAAATATAGTTTTAGACCATAATTATCTTCGTTATCAAACACTATTTTGTATATATTATTTGTAATTTTTTATAATTTTAAGTATTTTTAACTTTGAAAATTTTTGTATGAAACTTAAAAAATTTTTTTGATTTAATTTGTCGTAATTCAGTGTCATCTTGTAGGGTCGATTGATCCTGCATGTAAATAATTTTTTCTGATTTTTTGCGCGCCATTTTAGCGCGAATTTACTCGAAAGAGTTACTGGATTTGACATTTTTGGGGTTTTTCGAGGATAACTCCCGAACCCCCCGACTCACCTGGACTGGACCGGTGTCTGTGCATAGCTCCCCATCAGCCCCGTCGATTGACACCTCGTTTGTCGCGATCGGATGCGCAGAACCTGAAAAAAAGAGGAAAAATTATTTTCGATTGGACGAAATCCACCTAAGTCCTGTCGTATCAAAATAGTGTATCGGAAATTGAACTTCCAAAAAACAAACTTCTGTTAATCCGATCACTCGGATATTTTAAATATAGTTTTAGACCATAATTATCTTCGTTATCAAACACTATTTTGTATATATTATTTGTAATTTTTTATAATTTTAAGTATTTTTAACTTTGAAAATTTTTGTATGAAACTTAAAAAATTTTTTTGATTTAATTTGTCGTAATTCAGTGTCATCTTGTAGGGTCGATTGATCCTGCATGTAAATAATTTTTTCTGATTTTTTGCGCGCCATTTTAGCGCGAATTTACTCGAAAGAGTTACTGGATTTGACATTTTTGGGGTTTTTCGAGGATAACTCCCGAACCCCCCGACTCACCTGGACTGGACCGGTGTCTGTGCATAGCTCCCCATCAGCCCCGTCGATTGACACCTCGTTTGTCGCGATCGGATGCGCAGAACCTGAAAAAAAGAGGAAAAATTATTTTCGATTGGACGAAATCCACCTAAGTCCTGTCGTATCAAAATAGTGTATCGGAAATTGAACTTCCAAAAAACAAACTTCTGTTAATCCGATCACTCGGATATTTTAAATATAGTTTTAGACCATAATTATCTTCGTTATCAAACACTATTTTGTATATATTATTTGTAATTTTTTATAATTTTAAGTATTTTTAACTTTGAAAATTTTTGTATGAAACTTAAAAAATTTTTTTGATTTAATTTGTCGTAATTCAGTGTCATCTTGTAGGGTCGATTGATCCTGCATGTAAATAATTTTTTCTGATTTTTTGCGCGCCATTTTAGCGCGAATTTACTCGAAAGAGTTACTGGATTTGACATTTTTGGGGTTTTTCGAGGATAACTCCCGAACCCCCCGACTCACCTGGACTGGACCGGTGTCTGTGCATAGCTCCCCATCAGCCCCGTCGATTGACACCTCGTTTGTCGCGATCGGATGCGCAGAACCTGAAAAAAAGAGGAAAAATTATTTTCGATTGGACGAAATCCACCTAAGTCCTGTCGTATCAAAATAGTGTATCGGAAATTGAACTTCCAAAAAACAAACTTCTGTTAATCCGATCACTCGGATATTTTAAATATAGTTTTAGACCATAATTATCTTCGTTATCAAACACTATTTTGTATATATTATTTGTAATTTTTTATAATTTTAAGTATTTTTAACTTTGAAAATTTTTGTATGAAACTTAAAAAATTTTTTTGATTTAATTTGTCGTAATTCAGTGTCATCTTGTAGGGTCGATTGATCCTGCATGTAAATAATTTTTTCTGATTTTTTGCGCGCCATTTTAGCGCGAATTTACTCGAAAGAGTTACTGGATTTGACATTTTTGGGGTTTTTCGAGGATAACTCCCGAACCCCCCGACTCACCTGGACTGGACCGGTGTCTGTGCATAGCTCCCCATCAGCCCCGTCGATTGACACCTCGTTTGTCGCGATCGGATGCGCAGAACCTGAAAAAAAGAGGAAAAATTATTTTCGATTGGACGAAATCCACCTAAGTCCTGTCGTATCAAAATAGTGTATCGGAAATTGAACTTCCAAAAAACAAACTTCTGTTAATCCGATCACTCGGATATTTTAAATATAGTTTTAGACCATAATTATCTTCGTTATCAAACACTATTTTGTATATATTATTTGTAATTTTTTATAATTTTAAGTATTTTTAACTTTGAAAATTTTTGTATGAAACTTAAAAAATTTTTTTGATTTAATTTGTCGTAATTCAGTGTCATCTTGTAGGGTCGATTGATCCTGCATGTAAATAATTTTTTCTGATTTTTTGCGCGCCATTTTAGCGCGAATTTACTCGAAAGAGTTACTGGATTTGACATTTTTGGGGTTTTTCGAGGATAACTCGCGAACCCCCCGACTCACCTGGACTGGACCGGTGTCTGTGCATAGCTCCCCATCAGCCCCGTCGATTGACACCTCGTTTGTCGCGATCGGATGCGCAGAACCTGAAAAAAAGAGGAAAAATTATTTTCGATTGGACGAAATCCACCTAAGTCCTGTCGTATCAAAATAGTGTATCGGAAATTGAACTTCCAAAAAACAAACTTCTGTTAATCCGATCACTCGGATATTTTAAATATAGTTTTAGACCATAATTATCTTCGTTATCAAACACTATTTTGTATATATTATTTGTAATTTTTTATAATTTTAAGTATTTTTAACTTTGAAAATTTTTGTATGAAACTTAAAAAATTTTTTTGATTTAATTTGTCGTAATTCAGTGTCATCTTGTAGGGTCGATTGATCCTGCATGTAAATAATTTTTTCTGATTTTTTGCGCGCCATTTTAGCGCGAATTTACTCGAAAGAGTTACTGGATTTGACATTTTTGGGGTTTTTCGAGGATAACTCCCGAACCCCCCGACTCACCTGGACTGGACCGGTGTCTGTGCATAGCTCCCCATCAGCCCCGTCGATTGACACCTCGTTTGTCGCGATCGGATGCGCAGAACCTGAAAAAAAGAGGAAAAATTATTTTCGATTGGACGAAATCCACCTAAGTCCTGTCGTATCAAAATAGTGTATCGGAAATTGAACTTCCAAAAAACAAACTTCTGTTAATCCGATCACTCGGATATTTTAAATATAGTTTTAGACCATAATTATCTTCGTTATCAAACACTATTTTGTATATATTATTTGTAATTTTTTATAATTTTAAGTATTTTTAACTTTGAAAATTTTTGTATGAAACTTAAAAAATTTTTTTGATTTAATTTGTCGTAATTCAGTGTCATCTTGTAGGGTCGATTGATCCTGCATGTAAATAATTTTTTCTGATTTTTTGCGCGCCATTTTAGCGCGAATTTACTCGAAAGAGTTACTGGATTTGACATTTTTGGGGTTTTTCGAGGATAACTCCCGAACCCCCCGACTCACCTGGACTGGACCGGTGTCTGTGCATAGCTCCCCATCAGCCCCGTCGATTGACACCTCGTTTGTCGCGATCGGATGCGCAGAACCTGAAAAAAAGAGGAAAAATTATTTTCGATTGGACGAAATCCACCTAAGTCCTGTCGTATCAAAATAGTGTATCGGAAATTGAACTTCCAAAAAACAAACTTCTGTTAATCCGATCACTCGGATATTTTAAATATAGTTTTAGACCATAATTATCTTCGTTATCAAACACTATTTTGTATATATTATTTGTAATTTTTTATAATTTTAAGTATTTTTAACTTTGAAAATTTTTGTATGAAACTTAAAAAATTTTTTTGATTTAATTTGTCGTAATTCAGTGTCATCTTGTAGGGTCGATTGATCCTGCATGTAAATAATTTTTTCTGATTTTTTGCGCGCCATTTTAGCGCGAATTTACTCGAAAGAGTTACTGGATTTGACATTTTTGGGGTTTTTCGAGGATAACTCGCGAACCCCCCGACTCACCTGGACTGGACCGGTGTCTGTGCATAGCTCCCCATCAGCCCCGTCGATTGACACCTCGTTTGTCGCGATCGGATGCGCAGAACCTGAAAAAAAGAGGAAAAATTATTTTCGATTGGACGAAATCCACCTAAGTCCTGTCGTATCAAAATAGTGTATCGGAAATTGAACTTCCAAAAAACAAACTTCTGTTAATCCGATCACTCGGATATTTTAAATATAGTTTTAGACCATAATTATCTTCGTTATCAAACACTATTTTGTATATATTATTTGTAATTTTTTATAATTTTAAGTATTTTTAACTTTGAAAATTTTTGTATGAAACTTAAAAAATTTTTTTGATTTAATTTGTCGTAATTCAGTGTCATCTTGTAGGGTCGATTGATCCTGCATGTAAATAATTTTTTCTGATTTTTTGCGCGCCATTTTAGCGCGAATTTACTCGAAAGAGTTACTGGATTTGACATTTTTGGGGTTTTTCGAGGATAACTCCCGAACCCCCCGACTCACCTGGACTGGACCGGTGTCTGTGCATAGCTCCCCATCAGCCCCGTCGATTGACACCTCGTTTGTCGCGATCGGATGCGCAGAACCTGAAAAAAAGAGGAAAAATTATTTTCGATTGGACGAAATCCACCTAAGTCCTGTCGTATCAAAATAGTGTATCGGAAATTGAACTTCCAAAAAACAAACTTCTGTTAATCCGATCACTCGGATATTTTAAATATAGTTTTAGACCATAATTATCTTCGTTATCAAACACTATTTTGTATATATTATTTGTAATTTTTTATAATTTTAAGTATTTTTAACTTTGAAAATTTTTGTATGAAACTTAAAAAATTTTTTTGATTTAATTTGTCGTAATTCAGTGTCATCTTGTAGGGTCGATTGATCCTGCATGTAAATAATTTTTTCTGATTTTTTGCGCGCCATTTTAGCGCGAATTTACTCGAAAGAGTTACTGGATTTGACATTTTTGGGGTTTTTCGAGGATAACTCCCGAACCCCCCGACTCACCTGGACTGGACCGGTGTCTGTGCATAGCTCCCCATCAGCCCCGTCGATTGACACCTCGTTTGTCGCGATCGGATGCGCAGAACCTGAAAAAAAGAGGAAAAATTATTTTCGATTGGACGAAATCCACCTAAGTCCTGTCGTATCAAAATAGTGTATCGGAAATTGAACTTCCAAAAAACAAACTTCTGTTAATCCGATCACTCGGATATTTTAAATATAGTTTTAGACCATAATTATCTTCGTTATCAAACACTATTTTGTATATATTATTTGTAATTTTTTATAATTTTAAGTATTTTTAACTTTGAAAATTTTTGTATGAAACTTAAAAAATTTTTTTGATTTAATTTGTCGTAATTCAGTGTCATCTTGTAGGGTCGATTGATCCTGCATGTAAATAATTTTTTCTGATTTTTTGCGCGCCATTTTAGCGCGAATTTACTCGAAAGAGTTACTGGATTTGACATTTTTGGGGTTTTTCGAGGATAACTCCCGAACCCCCCGACTCACCTGGACTGGACCGGTGTCTGTGCATAGCTCCCCATCAGCCCCGTCGATTGACACCTCGTTTGTCGCGATCGGATGCGCAGAACCTGAAAAAAAGAGGAAAAATTATTTTCGATTGGACGAAATCCACCTAAGTCCTGTCGTATCAAAATAGTGTATCGGAAATTGAACTTCCAAAAAACAAACTTCTGTTAATCCGATCACTCGGATATTTTAAATATAGTTTTAGACCATAATTATCTTCGTTATCAAACACTATTTTGTATATATTATTTGTAATTTTTTATAATTTTAAGTATTTTTAACTTTGAAAATTTTTGTATGAAACTTAAAAAATTTTTTTGATTTAATTTGTCGTAATTCAGTGTCATCTTGTAGGGTCGATTGATCCTGCATGTAAATAATTTTTTCTGATTTTTTGCGCGCCATTTTAGCGCGAATTTACTCGAAAGAGTTACTGGATTTGACATTTTTGGGGTTTTTCGAGGATAACTCCCGAACCCCCCGACTCACCTGGACTGGACCGGTGTCTGTGCATAGCTCCCCATCAGCCCCGTCGATTGACACCTCGTTTGTCGCGATCGGATGCGCAGAACCTGAAAAAAAGAGGAAAAATTATTTTCGATTGGACGAAATCCACCTAAGTCCTGTCGTATCAAAATAGTGTATCGGAAATTGAACTTCCAAAAAACAAACTTCTGTTAATCCGATCACTCGGATATTTTAAATATAGTTTTAGACCATAATTATCTTCGTTATCAAACACTATTTTGTATATATTATTTGTAATTTTTTATAATTTTAAGTATTTTTAACTTTGAAAATTTTTGTATGAAACTTAAAAAATTTTTTTGATTTAATTTGTCGTAATTCAGTGTCATCTTGTAGGGTCGATTGATCCTGCATGTAAATAATTTTTTCTGATTTTTTGCGCGCCATTTTAGCGCGAATTTACTCGAAAGAGTTACTGGATTTGACATTTTTGGGGTTTTTCGAGGATAACTCCCGAAC
>JAJHJA010001479.1:0-35208 GCA_021202915.1 Heliconius himera | reverse complement strand
TATCTGAGTCATGGTTGAAACCATGTCTGCCATCAGTATCCTACACACTACCAGGCTTTCATTTGATTAGGAACGATCGTGTTGGAAGGTGTGGAGGTGGTGTTGCCATTTACTTGCGTTCCCATATACCTTTTTCAATCCTCGATGTTTCCCAGACATTGGGGAATGCAAGTGCTGAACATTTATTCATTGAAGTTATTTTTGCTCACACCAAAATCCTCCTTGGAGTATACTACAATCCTTCCCTCATAATCGATTATTTTACGTCATTTGAAACTCTGTTAGATAAATATAAACCTCTTTATGATCACACGCTGCTGATGGGTGATTTTAACACTTGCCTTAATAAAAATGACTATCGTGCTCATCGTCTGCACTCGTTAGTAACTGGAGCAAATTTAAATATTCTCCCGCTAGCTCCTACTCACAAATTTCCAAATTGCAATCCTTCTCTTCTTGACCTCATAATTGTATCTTCTCCGGACCTCGTTGCAAAATATGGTCAATGTTCTGCTCTTGAGTTTTCTTATCACGATCTTTTATATATATCGTATAAATTAAAGCCACCTAAAGCAAAATCAAGAATTCTTCTGCGGCGCAATTTTGGCGGTATAGATCTAGAACATTTGCGACAAGATGCTTATAGCATTGACTGGTCGATAGTTACTTGTGCGCAAACAGTAGACGAGCAAGTGTCGCTATTTACATCATTGTTAATTCAACTATTTGACACTCACGCACCTGTTCGACCCGTCCGTATTAAACATCTTCCAGCTCCGTGGCTTACGCCGGATATAAAAAAACTGCAATTAAAAAAACATTTGGCTAAGTCTAAATTTGTAGCAAACCCAAGTGACATAAATAGAGATAAATATATAAAAAGCCGTAATCATTGCAATAGAGTTTGTAGAGATAGCCAACGACGCCATATTCATAAGTCAATTATTGAAGAGGAAGACTCGGAAAAAGTCTGGAATTTTCTTAGATCACTCGGAGTGGGGAAGGCAAAACAAAATATTATTCCACAAAATATAGATTTAAATCTGCTAAATAAGCATTTCTCTGTTTCGGCTACTATAAATAGTACAAATAAAGCAAACACATTAAATCAACTTCTATCTTCCCCTGCTCCTGATTCTCTGTTCAGTTTTAAATTTTGTCAATTTTCCATAAGTGACGTTAAGAGAAATATTATGGCCATCAAATCAAATTCTGTTGGATCAGATTGCATCTGTCGTAAAATGATTATTCCTATCATTGACGTTGTAGCTCCTGTCTTAACGTTCATTTTAAATTCCTCTATCAACTCTTCTAAGTTCCCTTCTCCTTGGAAAGATGGTAACATAGTTCCTTTACCGAAAAAACTTAATCCGTGTTCCTTCTCCGAATACCGTCCAATTACTATACTTCCTTTCTTGTCTAAAGTTTTAGAACGCCTTGTCCATCACCAATTGAGTATGTACCTAGTTAATCAAAATTTATTGAATCCGTTCCAATCTGGTTTCCGTCACGGTCATAGTACGACAACTGCCCTGGTCAAAATAACAGATGACATTAGAAAAGGTATGGATGATCGGATGGTCACTGTAATGGTGCTGTTGGATTTCAGCAACGCCTTCAATACAGTGGATTACGATATCCTCCTTGCCATTCTTATTTCTCTTAACGTATCTCCTGAGGTGGTTGACTGGTTTCGAAGTTACTTGTGTGACCGCCGGCAGCGCATTCGTTTAGAAGACACGTCTTCTGATTGGTCTACTGTAAACGCTGGCGTTCCACAAGGTGGCGTGTTGTCTCCACTCCTATTTTCAGTTTTCATTAATAAAATTTGCCATCAAATATCTTCTCTCTACCATCTATATGCAGATGATCTTCAAATTTATGTCACGACATCTCTATCAAACTTATCCAATTCAATTGGATTAATAAATCAAGACCTCGCTCGATTATCAGCGTGGAGTAAATGTTATGGACTTACAATCAATCCTACCAAAAGCCAATCTATCATTATAGGTAGCTCTAGATTGTTATCAAAATTAAACATGTCTAGTTTACAATCTGTTATACTTGATGGAACTCCAATTCTTTATGCAGAAAAAGTTAAAAATTTAGGTATTACATTAGATGAGAATTTGTCATGGAATCCGCAAGTAAACGAAATTAGTCGAAAGATTTTTGGCGCTGTCGCTTGTCTTCGTAGACTGCGAAATGTTCTTCCTATATCTACTAAAATTGTGCTGGCAAACTCTCTATTACTACCCATTCTTGATTATGCTGATGCTTGCTATCTCGATATTAGAGATGAGCATTTAAATAGGCTTGAGCGACTTCAAAATCTTTGTATACGGTTTATATTTGGACTCCGCAAATATGACCACATATCCGACTTTCGCAAAAAGCTCAAGTGGCTTCCTATTAGACTTCGCAGGAATACCCATATATTACATCTTCTATACTGTGTGCTGTTTAATCCTTCAACTCCTCCTTACCTAAAAGAACGATTTGAGTTTTTAGGTAACTCACACGCTCGTTCCCTCCGCTCTCAAGAAAATCTTATCCTCAAAATTCCCTCTCATTCCTCTTCTTATTTCACCAACTCCTTTACTGTCATGGCTCCTAGATTATGGAATTCCCTTCCTATCAATATTAGACGCTCTAAGGGCCTCAAATGTTTTAAATCTCTGCTAAAAGCACACTATTTGGCTCTCTAATCTTCTTTTATACTTATAATAATAATTCGATGTATTAGGACATATTTAAGCTGTTATATCCTTCCCTAGCCAACTAACGCGAACGTATTTATATTTATCTGTAAATATTCGAAACTATATTTTATGATTATGAATTATTGTATACAATATAATATTAGTATATGTGTACTATTGCGTATATATGTATGTATGTATGTATGTATGTTTGTATGTATGTATGCATGTATGTATGTATGCATGTATGTATGTATTTATGTATGTATGACTATGAACACAGAAGGGTAGGCAGAAGGAACCTAGTGTTAAGACACTCTGTTCCCCATCAAAGCTTAAAACTTGCAACTCAAAGCCGCGTTTTGCCTCGACACTGATATATAATAATGAAAATATAAATGTAAATAAAAAAATCATTTCATCGGGCGTCGAACCCACAACCAGTCGTGTTTACAGTCACACATTGGGCCCCTGCACCACAACTGGCCTCAAGCCATGCCATGGTTACTCCCACTTTATATAGGTTATTATAGAAACTTGCAGTTATGTATATCTAAAGATGTATATCTAAAGATATACATAACTGCAAGGGGCCTGGATTTTAGATTTGAACAGATAATAATAATACTAGTTATTATTAGAACCAATTGATGCGTATATTATGCATTGCCATAACCGTGTATATCACTTTATACAAAAGTGTATATTGTAAAGTACACCTTTGTATAAAGTCAAAAAGGGAAATACTTATTTAGAAAACGTATAAAAATTTGAACGTAGCGGGACTCAAACCCGCGCCTCCTGAAAACCGACCAGGCGCTCTGACCACTGAGCCATACGTTTTCTAAATAAATATTTTTCCTTTCTAAGTGTGGATTAACACTTTAAAAATGTCAAAAAGGAATCCAAAGGTTTTACTTCACGTTATAACATATAAATAATATAAAGATATTCTAAGTTGTTTGAAGATGAATGTTACTTTTGTATGCGTGAAGTCAAAGCTCGTATAAGATACCACCAGGAAATATTTTCTTCGATGTGGATGCCATATACTTTAAAAAGATCTGGTTATTTTGGAACAATTACAGATTTTACATATTTCATAGGGACATATATGAGAAATAACGGAGAAGTATTTAGGGACAGATATGTTGGTTTTTTTTAATATTTTAGGGTAATTTTTTTGTTATCAAAATTTCTAGAATCTGCACAAGATTCTTGTGGGGTGGGCGACTCACTCGAAGCCCTTTTTCCTACACCCATGCTTGCAGTAAGTAGACAAAAAAATCTAACGACAAGACACTCCGTCCTCCTCTTTCCACCGAAATAGAAGTCACTGCATGTAGAGTTGCAACTCAACGCCGCGCGTTGTCCTCGATAGAAAGAATGAAAATAATTTAAATTAAATTTTCACCCCGAATGGGAAGCGAACCCGAACCACTGCAACACAGCAGTCTTTTCAAAAAATAATTATTTTGAAAGTAAAAACAGCACAAATATTGCATTAAATCATAATTTGTCTCTCTCTGCCTATCAAATGATGATCGTATCGAGTGGAAACTGAGCAACCACATTTCGAGTTATATTATCAACAAAAGGGGATATGTGACCGTAATTCGCTAGCATGATACGTTTATGAATTACACGAAATTCTCATATGAACATAACCGCGACATAGAACAATAATAGACTAGAAGCGTCCTATAAAATTGGACTGTATAAATATTAATTTTTTATAGGAACGGAAATGTACTAGGCTAGAATATCCTCAACTACACTATATTTTAATTATAAACTTGGAGCTTAGAAAAAATAAAAGATACGTGCGTTTATGTATCTTTTTTTTTGCATTTTGTATGAAATTTATTGTAAAAATCTATAAGATAATAAAAAGCTATAATAACATATTTAAAAAAACCTATAGGATACTTCCCGTAGACGTAAATCTACACATAGTTATGAAATTTGGCAAGAAATAAGAAGTTACAAAAAAAATAAAAAATAAAATGTGAAAAGTGAACATTTTTAGGAAATTATAGAAAACAACATTACAAACTTAAATTTGTAGTTCTTTTCATACAAAATGATTGCATATGTCCGTAAACGTAAAATTTATCAACTTTTAATCGTCATACAATATACAGTTTATCAACTTTTAATCTTGAAATTGGTACGAAAGCCTCGATTGGCGAATTATATTTCGCACTTTTTTTTAGCTTCACGCTGTATCCCGCACACTGCAGGGTAGGCAGAGGGAACCTAGTGTTAAGACACTCCGTTCCCCACTTTCTGCCGAATTCTGGAGGCATTCCGTGTCGAGTGGCAGAACTCAACGCCGCGCTTGTCCTCTTCACCAGAGCGAAGATATGGAAATATACATTTAAGTAAATATCTCATCTGGAGTGGGGATCGAAACTACAACCAGTCGGTTGTACAGTCACACTTTGTGCCCCTGCGCCACGACTGGCCTCACCAGTCTGACTGACAGACTGGCCCTGGCTATTTCGCATTTAACCAGTTTTTTTATTCTATAACTATTCTAGTACATTCATTCATCTACACGAGGGAGGTCGCGGGTGTGGTGCACTAACCGCCACGCGCTCGCCTCACATTCTGTTTATTAATGACCGGCTTTAGTGAGCAGACGTGCTCGCGATTTGAGTAATTCTATACAATTAATTTCATATTTTAGATACGTTTTAGTCAATTTTTTCATAGAGACGCGCTTAAAATTATAAATTAGATGTTTGTTGAATCAAAATGGTTGTTCTAAAGAGATGCAGTACGTGAAGTAACTTTATATATTGTTACAAGACTCGGTTAATGTCAGAAAATACGTATAAAAAATTGAACCAAGGTTTTGAATTTTTAAATTCTGACCACTAAGCCATACATTCTCATCAAGCTCAATTCTCATATTTTATATATTACAAATATATATTGATTGTAAGAATAATACTTTCAAATATTATAAAACCTAAAAAAAATGCTATTTATATTTAAAAAGGACACGCAAAAGCAACACGCAAAGGTGACCATAAATTAGGGATTTTTATCTCAAAATGGCCTTAATTTCGGTTCAAATTTATCTCGGTATCAGTGACATTTCAGAGTAACACTAAATTTTACTCTTGTCGAAATACAATTAATAACTAATACAGATATTATGGTAATGTTAAGACAATCCGTTCCTATTGTAACTGATATCCCAAACACCTTTTAAAATATTATTTAATAAATAATGCCTTGGCTCGTGATGTGTCTAGTGGTTAGAACTCTTGATAGTTGTGATCGTGAAGAACCCAAAATCTTTTAGAGATTCAGAGGAAACAGTGTTAAGAATTTCATATTATGCCTTTAGAAGGTATCGCTTTAATAAGATATTTGCCATCAGAAGTTGTTCTTGTGTCAGTTATTTAGATAACTGTAGACTCGACAATATAACATTGTCATAACTCGAAGCTCGTCCGAAGATAAGCCAAGAGCGCGTCCTATCTTCCTCTCCACTATAACTGCGAACTAGTTATAATAAAAGGAAGAAAGAGTACGGGCCCCTTCCCGCCCCTACACCGTGAATTCCTACCAGACTGCGGCTGCAACAGTCTTATTGAACTCTCCGGGACGTTTGTGTGTGATCTTTCTGAAGGTACTTGTTACGCTTGTTTATATTAAGATTATATTAGAATAGTGATTCGTGATGTTGATTGATTTGTGAGATCAATATAAGTCGTTGGAACGAACGCACTACCGCAAGGCGGCCGATATGTTAAATAAACGCACGGCACACACCCCACAGTCGTGTCTCGAACCGTAGGCGGACACTACTACATACACCAGAGTTCCAGGACATAAAATAGCACCACACACCCGTACGAGACAGGCGGACACTACTACATACACCGGAGCTGGGACATAAAGCACCACACACCTACTAGTCGTATACCAAGTCGTAGAAGTGGTATATAATATGTCAATGACAAACGCCATACAAGCATAGCTTACGTATCGCGAGCGTACTGCGAGACGGCATCAGCCACGACATAGTTAATGTCGCTATAACAGTTCGCATAAGCCCATCACGTCAGCCTTCGCGACGTCAAGCAACATTCAATATTATAATATGGATCAAAGATCCACAATATGTGTCGCTCCTACACATATATTGCCTTTATAAGAAATTCGATCCTAAAAGATCGTGCCATGATAGACTTCGAATTATCACATTATATTTATTATACATTTGGTACGAGTCTTTATGTGCATCATATTTATTTGTACCGTAGTACTTAATAGTTCGACTCGACCGCTGCCTTCCGAGCATCACCACCACCTATATATACGAAACGACGGTCGCGACACTCGGGACAAGAATACACGGACGCGTCTCGATTAATATGATATTTAAAATATATAGTTTTTATTATTCATATTTAACTATGTTATTTATGTATATTGCCAAGCATATTTTATTTTATTTATTTATTTATTTTTAACTTATACCATAGGTACATACTGTTACACTATCAAGACACTTTCAGATGAAATACAAAAATATTAAATATTTTGTTTCCTCGAGACGCGTCCTAGTGACTCTGCCCCACAATTACTTATAAATCTAATATAAGTTTATAATTTAAATTTTCTGTACCGTGGGTGGTCGCACATTGGGTACCTATACAATATAATACATTTCTGAGATTGATATCATCGATAAAATGTTTTCCTCAAAAAGAAGAGGCCATCCAACTTCTATATTATCATATAGCGAGAATATAGATTATTGATCTCTGCAAAATTTGTTTTTTTTTTACCATTACTTATTAGATTTTAATATAAGTATAAAGCTACTTATTGGCTATTTCTTTTTTACTCCCATATTTTTTAAATAAAAAAAATATGTACACCTAATTAATGTACACCTAATTAATTGGGGTCGTCTGAGTCTAACAACGATGGTTGTGTGTTAAATTCCCACTTAGAGATAAACTATTTTCATTTTCTTTCTTTGAAAAGAAAACAAAACGTGGCGTTGAGTTCCGCCACGCAGCACGTAATATCTGGAAAATTGAAAAACTGGAACGCAGTGTGTTTGTACTAGGTTCGCTTTGCTTACTGTGCTGTTTGTTTTGTATTTTGACCCAGGAAAGAACGGACCAAAAAAATATCTTTATAAAGAATTTTAAATCGCTTTAACAGCAAGTTTAATATTTAGAATTATTAAATATACAAGTAAAAGTTATTATTATAGCGAAAACCTATTAAAAATATCGTTGAAGCTATACCATTCCTTTATAATATTCATATTTTTAAATTGCTAAGATGGCAAAATAAAGTTTTGCCGGTGAAAATAGGTAACGTGGATAACTATAATTTTTGTTAGAAAATATTTTACATTTTACTCATATAAGAAAAATTTAAAGGCAGAAAGCTCGCTCTGGTAAGTAGGCAAATTGCGGCGATGAGTTTCGTCACTCAATATGCAATGCGTCCAGAATTCGGCGGAAAATAATGAACGGAAGTACTTTAATCGTAACTTTAAAGGGAAGTGTGTTAGCAGTAGGTTGCCTTTGTCTAACCTGCTATCTGCAGGATACAGCGTGCTGCTAAAAAGAAGGAAAACAATATATAACAAAACGTAGCAGGAACAGGGCTGCCTTAGCTGCGCTGACTGTCTTCCTTACTTCCCCTGCCATGGTCAAACTCATAACGACGACTACGCTAAGGTAGGTCGTGCTGTGACTCCAGGAGACCAATTGGCCCTTCAGGTTTAGCGGAGAAGGCAGCCTCAATTGGTACTCGAAAGAAATTGTCTGGGTCTTAGCCACATGGAGTATCAGTATCCACTCTGCGAGCCAGTTCAGCAATTTCGTCACGACGGAGCGATTTCGTGACCAAGGCAATGTCGTCAGCGTAAAGTGCTAGTAACGTGTCCTGCTGTAATCAGAGAATCAGGAGTAATGTGCCGGGAAGAGAATGCTGTCATGTGATACTCATCCGAAGAAGAATTATAAAACTGCCCTCTATAGCCACACAAATGTGGTCCTGCTAGGACTAGCGCTACGTGGTGTGAAGTTTGAGGAAGAGCCAAGGATGCCAAACTCGGTAGAAAGTGCTCGCGACGTCGAGAAAGGCTGCAACTGCACTTTCCTTTCTATATGCAACTGCTGCAGCGTACTCTTGCCACCTGCAGAGTGGTCGAATGTCCACTTCTGAAGCTAAACTGTTCTGGCCGCGGTTGAATTTGCGGCAAGAGAAACTGGAGGAGGAGCTTCTCAAATAATTTGCCTACTAAGCTTTCAGGAGGTCGCGGGCTTTTGCCCCGTTTTAGCAGCATTGAAGTAGTTTAACGTTACACACTAGCTTAAATCAAATAAATAAAAATCACTAAGAAATTGTCTGCTGTTAAGTTCCGTGACTCAACACGCAATTCCTCCAAAATTTTGCGGAAAGTGAGAAACGGAGTGTCTCAAAATTAAGTTATTCTGCTTACCTCCGTAGTCATGAGGATACAGCTAAAAAAAGAAATGAAGAAATTATATAAAATTGCCAGATTATAGTTCAACGAACCAAAATCATGAACAAATCCCCGAACAAATTGAATGAATGGTAAATTATTACTTTGAAAACAAAATAACAAGGGCAATTCCAATCGAAGCATCAAAATAACAAAATAAACGAGAAAAAAACGATGTTGTTTGTTTAGGGTACCAAATAATCTTGCGTGGTTAGTGAGGGGAGTTTAAATGTGTTTTATTAGAATTATTATTATAGAAGCTGTCGAACTGTAATTACAGTGGTTGTAGGTTCGATTCCCGGTCAGGAAAATTATTTATTTTTATTTCCTTCCTTTGGGTAACGAAGCAGTGCGCGGCGTTGTGTTTCACCACTCAACTCGCAATGACTTGAGAATTCAGTGGAAAGTGAGGTGCGGAAGTGTCTTAATGGAAACGATATCTTAACATTGGATTTCCAGGGTCCCTCTGCCTATCCCGCACAGTATCTGTATCACGCACACAGCAGGGTAGGCACAGGGAACCTAGTATTAAGACACTCCGTTCTCTATTTTCTGCAGAATTCTGGAGGCATTGCGTGCTGAATTGCGAAAATAAACGCCGTGCTTTGCTTCGCCAAGCCAAAGCTAAGAAATGGAAATATAATATAATATTTAAATAAATACTTCATATCTTCGAGTCTTCGAATTAAACCTACAACCAGTCGCGTTTACGATCACACTTTGTGCCCCTGTGTTTTTCCTCAATGATTATAAATGTAATGAATTTAGTTTGAAAATATTTTTATTTAGATTATATTTATTCCATTCCTGTGGCAAGACAATGCGCAGTGTTTAGAGCCGCCAGTGGGAATAGAACTTGCGCTTAAAATCACACGCCTTTTGTTCTTTCAAATCACAAATTGATAATAAGCTTAAAATAATAAAGCTTTTTTTTCAGTTAATATTAACATAATGATGTATTTATTATTTCTATATCGTATAACAAAAAAAATAACAAAAAATACGATATTTAATAGAGTTTATCAAAAATCTTTAACCTCTTTTTTATTTTGAACACTCCTATTTTATATTTTTGTTTTTAGCATTTATTTTTGTCGTTGACCTTAAATAACAGTGTATTAATAAAAGCGAAAAACTGGCCAAATTCGAGTCGGACTTATGAATGGGGTTCCGTATAAAAAGATAAAAAATCACGTTTATTGTATTGGAGCCCACTTAAATATTAATTTATACTGTTTTTTAATATTTGTTGTTATAGCGGTAACAGATACATATCTGGTCCGTCTAACGGACAGACAGACAGCGGAGTCTTAGTAATAGGGACACAATTTGTCCTTTGGGTACAGAAACCTAAAATAATAACATTAACACTTACGTATTAGATCGCAATAATCGTGGGTTCAATCCGACTTGGAGAATATCTTAATTATTTTCATTTTCAGCCCTGGTAGACAAAGCAAGTTGGATGTCCTTAAGCCCGCCTCTCAACATCCAATTCCTCGAAAATTCGACGGTAAATAGAGAACAAAATGTCTTAACTTTCCTCCTTCTAGTTTGCTATGTGAAAAGTAATTACGTTTCTTTTATCGGTGATTGAATTATTAAATGGGAAAAGTATCTATTTATTTTCTTGAAAATATCTATATTTGAGGCCGGTCGTGGCGCAGCGGCACGAGGTGTGACTGCAAAACCGACTGGTTGTGGGTTCGATCCCCACTCGAGGAGATGAAATATTTACTTAAAAATTTATATTTCCATTTCTTCGCTCTGGTGTCGAGGTTAAGCGCGGCGTTGAGTTCTGCCACTCAACACGCAATGCCTCCAGAAATCGGCAGAAAGTGGGGAACGGAGTGTCTTAAAACTAGGTTCCCTCTGCCTACCCTGCTGTGTGCGGGATACAGCGTGATGCTAATTTAATTTTTTAATTTAATCTATATTTGTATGTTCTTTTATCAGATATTTACTACATAAACACTACTTATAACATGAAAATCGTTATACTTCGTACCGTAATAACTTTATATAAATAAATATATATTGTACTATACATATGTACGTATGTATTGTTCAATATATTTTTTCTATCATCTCTCATATTTACTGCGAAGTATGAAGATTTGACATGCGAGTGACATATTATTTCTGTTTCGCATTTTGCACCTATGTTATTTTGTTATACTTTATAAAAATAATAAGGAGAGAGGAGACCTTGGTTAACCTACGACAACACGCTATCGATAAAAAATTATCGACAAAATACTATGGGAAGTTCACGTAAAAATCATAGGAAAGCCCGAAAGATTGATGACAACGATCTGTTCTCTCTGGCTACTCCGCTAGAGATAAAAAAAACTATTTTATGGGCTTCTATATTTGAAATATTATTACGGGATTCAAATCCACAACCATTGCAAGCAGTTATTTCCATAAAATATCGCCTTCATTTAACATGTCAACAAATGCGAGTAGGTTCTTAGGAAATCATTATAATATAAGCTATTTATATTTATCGTCAAGTCAATGAATATTTCTTTGATCCCTCACAAATTTCACATACATAATTGTATGTATGAGCAATACATGAATAATTTCATCCTTTAGATTCTTCAAATTAATCTACGGAACCGAACTAAATGAAATTTACCAAACTGGATTGGATAAAGCGAACGAGACCGTGTTAGTTGATTTAGTCACGTAGAAGGAATGAGGTGGGCGAAGTAAAAAAGATAAAATGATGAAATAGTGATTGGGAAACGGGAAACGGTTGGACTAATCAATTTAGGAAATTTAATTTATTCAGAACTAGATTTTCTTAAAGGTTTTTTATTGCTTTGGCTCTTAGGTTTTATATAGGTCGACTGCATTACTATTTAGTTGGGACGTGCCTGACTGAGCACAACGAATGTTATTTCAAATCTCAGTACTTCACCTATAATGTATATAATTGGTTATAAGTGATAAATTGATAATAATTTGAGGCCAGTCGTGGCGCATCGGCACTAGGTGTAACTGTAAAAACGACTGGTTGTGGGTTCGATCCCCACTTGAGGAGATGAAATATTTACTTAAATGTATATTTCCATTTCTTCGCTCTGGTGTCGAGGTTAAGCGCGGCGTTGAATTCTGCCACTCAATACGCAATGCCTCCAGAATTCGGCAGAAAGTGTGGAACGGAGTGTCTTAACTAGGTTCCCTCTGCCTACCCTGCTGTGTGCGGGATACAGCGTGAAGCTGATTTAATTTAATTTTATTTTATTTTATTAAATGAATAATAGCTGTCATCTTTGGCAGATCTTACTGCTGCAAATACGACGGATGTGGGTCCCACACCCACTCCGGAGAATGAAATGAAGGTAACGAGTTAAAGCGAGTTGAGAAACGTTCGAGAAACTCGAGAATGCGGCGGAAAATGTTGAACGGAAGTACCTTATAGGAACGGAGAGTCTCAATTCCAGGTTTCCGGGTTTCCTCTGCGTAAAGTAAAAAAAAAATCCAGTTCGAATATTTAATGTTTCAAACTGATAGCCTTTTTGAAAGTCAGTTAAAAGTATAATTAAAATTTAACTCTATAGTTTATTGCTTATAGTTTATTGCTTTACAAAGCACACGACTATTCGTTACTATAGCGTGGCGCTAAGAAATTTCAACGTTATCAAAGACGCTAACTGTTATCGTCTACTGTCAAAGGAAAATTGAAAACGTAGTTTAGTACTGAGGTAAAACAAAATTTCTATAGTGGATTCAAAATAGCATCCTTTGTTTTACATTTGCTATCAATTTCAATATTCTCGGAAACAATTTCAAACATCGGTGTATTTTTATTATTTGCATTTTGTTTATTTAAAAATATTTTTCACAATTTACAAAGAAAATATAAATACCTACTACTACCTACATAATAGAGGCTGTCGTGGCGCAGCAGTACAACCGCCTCATTGTAAACGCGATGGCTGTAGGTTCGATTCCCACTCGGTGATATACTCGATCTAGTCACAAGACAAAGCGCTTCATTGCGTTCTACCAATAACACGTAATGGCTCGAAAAGACGATGCGTGAAGTACGGAGTATCTTAATATATAGGAAATACGGGTTAGCACTAGAAGCGGTGAAGATTAAGTTCTCCCTTGAACCGCCATCGCCACAAATTTATCCCATTCTACTTATTATAATGATTGTTGGTAAAAGGCATGAAAGTTGTTATTAAAATAACTCGTAAAATATACAGAAAAAGTTTAATAAACAATTTTAGAAAATTCTTATTTTTTAACTGTATGGTAGTTAAAAAAATAAGCAAAACACACAGTTAAAATCTAATATTTTTTGGTTTCGTAATCAAATAGTAACAAATTACTGAAACTCCTATTAAATTTTGAATTACTAAACTTATTTATATTATCATTACACCAAGTAATGCAATCTACATCAGTGCATTTATTACAGACAGTTTTTTTGCAGATGTAGTACTTCACAGATGATTTATAATTTGGGCATTTTGATTTTACTTGCGGCGTTGAGTTTCATCACATAACACCGCGATGCCGATGCGAAAATACTAGTGCGTAAATTTGGGTTACCAGATTCACTCTGCCTACCCTACCCTTGACCCTATTTGTCTGATATCTATCTAATCTTATCTAAAATCTAATGTAATGTCGCTTCACGCTGAATCCTTACCGGGGTAGTCATGGAGAACGGAGCGGCAGACGCTACGGTCTCTGCATACGTCTTTCGCATAGTCCATTGTCATGAACTTCTTCATACATGCCCTCCGGAGGGTCTTCAATCTTTTTATGTGACCTTCCTCCGGTATCTTTGTTTTTTTACCGTGTTTTCGAAGATCAACCGAGGTCTCCCACTACGTCTTTTACCGATCACTTTTCATTTATTAATATTTTTTGCCATTGTTTCATGACTGACTCGTTCGACGTGCCCAAAACAACTGAGCACGTTCTTCTTCATTCTCACTGTAATATCTTTCTAGTATCTACCATTCTATTCACAAAGATATATCTCTTCGTTGCGGATGTATTCAACTAAGCTGACTTCATATATCGTATGAATAACAACACTGCAATGTGTCAGCCAAACGTGCAGCTGAGTTGACGTTTCGCCGTGTAATCATTTTTTTTATGGAAAAGACAAGGCAAACGAACGCTCGGGTCACCTGATGGTAAGTGACTATCGCCGCCCACGACCCCATCCAACATCAGAGACAGGTGCGCTGCCGGCCGACAAGGTGGGCTGGGCGCCGGAGTCCGGCATTACCTAATGCAGCAAGCAACGTAGTAGCATAAAGCCACTACTTAAGGCCGGTTTTAAATGCCGGGGGTGGTAATGATCCGGTCGAGTCTGCCCATGCGTGTTGCCATTGCTGGCGACGTGACTCTACCACGCGTACTTTAGTCGCCTCTTACGACACCACCAGTATCAGGATGATTTTATTTTGGCCGGGATCACACGGCGCAAAATTGTATGAAGAAAGCTCACTGCTTTCTGCAGGGTATGTGGTAAAGAAAAAAGAGGCTTTGGCAAAAAGCGCGAGAAATAATGGGATCACGAAGTGCATGATGCTGTAGAAAGAAAGAAGAAAGCGTGGCAGGATTATAAAGCCTCAGCTAAGGATAAAAGTATAAGAGAAATTAAAAAGAAAGACAATAAGCTGTAAAAGCACCAAACGAAAGTACTGATAAAGATAAAGCATGAAAAGGCAGAGAATGAAAGAGACGAAAGGTTAACGAACAACTTCAGAGAAAACATGAAGCTTTTCTGGCGAGTAGTTAGTATTTCTCGAGGTTGCTCGTTAACCTGTAGAATGAAAGAGGTGCGTTCGACGGACGGTGAAATTTTAACAGAACAACCACACGCCAAAAAAAATACATAAGAGGGTCAGCGTTCTTGTCAAGAATAAAGCGCAACGTTGAGTTTCATCGATCTACATCTTTTGAATTTGGGCGGAATGCGGAGGACATCGTATTTTAACATTAGATTCCCTTTCCACTCTCCTGTGCAAGAAAAAGCGTGAAGTTACTCTTTTCAGTATAAATATTGTTGAGTAGGAATTGAATCTATAACCATCATTTTATATTTACTACACATATTGGTTCATGTCTGGTGTTAAATCGAGATGGCGTCATAGCATAATTTACGATATGTATACTATTTTAGAAATTAATATTAATTACTTAACTTGATGACTTGCAATTGTTTTATTTTATAAAAGATCTCATTGTCTTCTAGAAATTCAATTTATCATGTAAATTGTGATGAATCATTATATCTTTATTTAACCGACTTGTAATAGAAAAGCTAGCCAAAGCAAAAAAATAATAATAGATAGACTAGTACTGAATACACTAAAAAGTTCAAAAAGCTTTTAATTTTGTTATTTTTGTTTTAGACTCGTCCAAGTGCCACTATTATATACAATTTATTACGAAAATACAAAAAAAATAATAATAAAGAAAATCACAAAGGACTTTTATACTCATAACGCTACATAGACTTTCTCTAATGTAGAAAAACACACTTAGAAGTCTATCATTTGTCTATCTTGTCCAGAACTACCCAAATGTGAGTCCGCACCCTTACGTTCCATTTTAACTTTTTTTATAACTTCATGCTATTCAGCAAGTAGCAGGGTAGGCAGAAGAAACAATTAAAACACCTTCATTACTCACTTTCCGCCGAATATTTGTGGCATTCCATGTTGAGTGGCGGGACTCAACGCCGCCTCGTTGCTCTAGAGCGAGAAAATGGAAATATTAAATATTTCTTTTCTCCGAGTGGAAATCAAACCCACCCATCAAGCCCTGCGTAACGACGGCCTCAACAACCAACGTCTCACCCGGAGAGGCGAGCGCAGAAAATTTTGTCACTAAATCCTCTCTGCCTTCCCAGCTATATATGCCAGATAAAAAAAAATCAGCTTCACTCTGTATCCCGCACACAGCAGGGAACCTAGTGTTAAGACTGTTACCCACTTTCTGCCGAACTCTGGAGGCATTGCGTGTTGAGTGGCAGAACTCAACGCCGCGCTTAGCCTCGACACCAGAGCGAAGAAATAGAAATATACATTTAAATAAATATTTCATCTCTTCGAGTGGGGATTGAACCCACAACCAGTCACATTTCGTGCCGCTGCACCACGGCTGGGCTCAAATGAAACGAGATAAAGTGTAAAGTAAAAAAATAAGTTTTTACAAATTGTATGGTTTAGGTTATTTGAGGCTCCCTGCCTAGACGGTGATAACGAAAGGATTTTCCTAAAATATTTTTTGTGTATTTCGGAAATGAATATAAAGTACGGTTATTTAATGAAAGATGTTTAGGATTCAAATAAAATTTTTAGGTTACTTTAACAGATAGCTAACTGAATCTCAATTAGCATTAATATTTATCATGATATTAATAATATAAATTAAATTAAAGGGAACGGAGTGTCTTAACACTAGGTTCCCTCTGTCTACCCTTCTGTGTGCGGGATACAGCATGAAGCAAATTTTTTTTTAATAATATAAATGTGAATGTAAGTTTACTTGTTATGTTTTCACACCAAAACTGCTCAACCGACTATCAATAAATACATACAGAGGTACCTCCTCCTCTTCCTTCTAATTCCTCTAAGTACTAGAAACCTTTTTCTATGTATTAGAAAGGATATATAATATTTTTTTTAAAATACTTAATATATATTTTTAAATATTATCTTTTGGCTATGATATAAAAATAAGTTTAAGTGAGCGAAGCTGCGTTTCAGTCTCTAGTAATATTATAAATGTAAAAGTTTGTGAGGAATGTTTGTTTAACTTTCACAGAAATACAACTGAATGGATTTAGATGAAACTTCACAGTAATATAGCTTCTACATCAGAATAACACATAGGCTACAAGTACAAGACATTTGTAGGTCGCTAGTATTTCAAATAAATTTGAACATATAACTAAGGCTTTGTATATTTTTATAGTATTATCTTAAACGTCTTTTATTTAAGTAAAAAACATATTTTCTCGTATACCTATTACGTAGGCTGTGTGATTGTAATAATATATTTGTATAGCCAAAAATAATATTCATTATAATATAAATATTCTTTTGATTATATTAATACTGGTCTCGTAGAACTTTAGAGAAATCCTATCTCAGTGTTCAATTTAGAGAAATTGAATTGAGAGAAATCCTATCTTCAACTTTCTAAGTCAAGTAGTTTCGTTTGTGCGTTGTTTGTCAGTAAGTAAAGGAATAGTTTTATGCTCCTTATCCGTTCCGCAGGGGGCGCCCTTACAGTCGTCGACTCCTCTCAAGCAGCCAGGTAGTGCTTGCATTTCTTCTGGGACAGAGTACCCTCTTCCGTACCCACCCGGTGTCGCTGTAAAGGCCAATAGGGCTAACAGCATTAACCTCAAGTTCGAAAAAAAAAAAGAAATGCTCCTTATCCGATGCCAGCCTATCGCGGGCACGTCCGCGCCTCGCCGCGACGGGGGCCAACGGTCGAAATCCCCCATAACTAGCGTACGCGAGGCATTCCCCCGCGATCGCCAACACTTCACAAGCGTCCATTAAAGCTCGTAATTTTTTCTCCAGAGGCGAGCTCCTAGCCCGGTGACGCTGTCGAGACCAATCCAGGTCAACAGCATTAAGTCCATTCGAAAAAAAAAATGCTCCTTATCCATCATGGGTGGTGATCGTGGTTGGTGGTTGACTTACTAGCACGAATGTGTCTCACCTCACCAGCTAATGGAATTTATGGGTTGGATGGAAGGGTTTTCATTCTTTAGACGATCTGCCCATCGACTGGTGACTGCTGGTTATCAGTATTACAACAATAACTAATAACTAATAATCGCTGAGGATTTTTGTCTATATTAAAGCTATGTAAATTTCTATATGATGGGGACCTATTATAAGGCAGTTGCCTTATATCTAAAGTTATAGTAGTTGTGCTAGAAAACTTTATGAGGAAGCTATTTGTATCATGAAATTATGGCATTTCAACTGTATGTAAGATATTGCATCGTATATAACTACTACTCCATCATTTTGGTTCACATATTTAGACGAATAAGCATCATACTCATCTCTCTATGACAAATCGGATAAAACATTGCCACACATACTAAGCCAGTATTTTGTCAAGATTTTAACATCAAGTTCAATGCTTTATTAATTAGTAGGTATTGTTTATTTATTTAATTAGTATTATTTATTTAGTAAGAAAAATAAATAAATCAGCTTCACGCTGTATCCCGCACACAGCAGGGTAGACAGAGGGAATCTAATGTTAAGACATTTCGTTCCTCACATTCTGTCGAATTCTGGAGGCATTGCGTGTTGAGTGCCAGAACTGAACGCTACGCGGTGCCTCGACACCAGAGCGAAGAAATAGAAATATAAATTTAAATAAATATTTCATCTTATCGAGTGGAGATCGAACCCACAAACAGTCGGTTTTACAGTCACACTTTGTGCCACTGCGCCACGACTGGCCCATATTTAGTAGGAACATGATTAAAATGATTACAACAATATATATAAAGTTTCATAATAATAATATTTGAGATCGCAGACCGCAGGGACAAGCGCGACGAGTGTGAGTATGATTTCCACTTGAGGTAATGAAATATTCACTCTGGTAAACAGGCAAATGTGTTGAATCCCGCAACTCAACACGCAATGACTTCAGAATTCAAAAATAAGGGTACGGAGTGGCTTAAAAATAGATTCCCAGGTTCCCCTCTTTCCCTCTAACTGCATTGTTTTTATAGATATATGTAGTATTAAAAAATAAACCAATATATTCACGTAAAACACAAATATAAAATACTGTAACAGAAATAAGTTAAAATCCCGTTATTGCAATCCGTGCTCAAACCGAGGTGAAATGGAAAATTGTAAACCAATTATTTATAGGCGATGTTTGAAACTGACTGTGAAATATTTAGGAAGCTATAGTGTTTTGTTTTATAATCATACTAGTTCACGCTTTGTAATATATAATAGCAAGGTAGGCAAAGTAAATATAGTGTTAAGACACTCCGTTGCTGACTATCTGTCGAAATTTTGAGACATCGCGTGTTGAGTGGCGGACTTCAACGCTGCACTCGTGATTATGATTATTTAATTATTTTCCGTTTTAGAGAGAAACACTTGTGCCGCTACTACTACTACGACTACTCCTACTATCTATCGAAGAGTATAAGTTGAAAATGGAGTGGCTTCGTACTACGTTCACTTCACCCACCTGGTTCCTTCTTCCTGCTCTCCTATGTACGGGATAAAACGTGAAGCAAAAATTTTTTTTTACTATAAATTAATAGTTTCATCGAAGTTTTGCAGTCCGAAAATTTTCAAGTTATGTTTAATTTTTTTTTGTCTAAATTTTGCTTATTTGCTGTGTAAAATATTTAAATATTATATTAGTATATGTTGCATGCTGTATATACCTAGCTGTATTAAAAGGGTACAAGGGCATTTAGTTATAAGAAAAAAAAATAAAGTAGAGTTTGTTAAATTAAATTAGCTTCACGCTGTATCCTGCACACAGCAGGGTAGGCAGAGGGAACCTAGTGTTAAGACACTCCGTTCCCCACTTTCTGCCGAATTCTGGAGGCATTGCGTGTTGAGTGGCAGAACTCAACGCCGCGCCTCAACCTCGACACCAGAGCGAAGAAATGGAAATATAAATTTAAGTAAATATTTCATCTCCTCGAGTGGGGATCGAACCCACAACCAGTCGGTTTTGCAGTCACACCTCGTGCCGCTGCGCCACGACACCCCTTTTCCTTTTAGAATTTACACAGTATAAATACCAAAATGCTGATACGTCAAACAACTCGTTCGCTGAACAAACATTATATTATCGACATGGCTTCTATCCAATCGTCATTTCTCTTTTTGTAATAAATAACATTCTTATCTTTTTACTTTTAGGTGGTAGCGATTCTTTACTATTTTTATTTCTTAGAAAAAATCTTGTTTTTGCTTCAATTTTGTGATAAAGTTTTGTAATAAAAATAATATTTTTTAATCTTTTGTCGTTCACTGAATACAAGTAAGTATGATGGTTGACGGCGACCTATTTTTGAGATAAATAGTAGTATTCACAGACGAACAGACAGACAACAAACAATCCTTATAGAATTCTGATCCTTACTTTTCAGATACGATACCTTAAAAATTATCATTTACCTAAAATAGTGTAAGTAACCTTGTTTCATTAATACATTGAAAGAAAACACCCATTACGAAAAATATGTATTTCTACTATAAGCACTTTACTTTAATGCGAAGTTTTAACATTTATAGAGAGAAAGAACCTGCCTGCCACAGCCATATGCCTGAGAGAAAAGGAAGATACAAACAGAATCGTTACGCGTTACGTAACGAAGTAATTTACACACACACACACGTCTATATGAAGTTATAGCTTTAAAAATTAAACTTTCATTCCCCGGAGTTAAATCAAACCTACAACCTTCGTTTTTTATAGTTAAAGTTGTCCCAATGCCCTACCACAGCCAGAATTATTATTATTCGATGTTATAAATATAACAAGCTGTCCGCTGACAAGTGCATGTCGTTCATTTAATTATGATGTACAGAGATGAAATAATACGAGTCGTTTGATCGAAGTTTATTATGTAATTTTATACGTATAATATAATGAATATTGATTTGTGAGATGAATTTAATATAGCAATGAATGTAATTTATATTTTATAATTTATTTTAAGTGGAGAACGGAGTATTTTAACACTAGGTTCCCTCTGCCTACCCTGCTGAGTGCGGGATACATCATGAAGCTGATTAAGATTTATTATTATATTTTATATGCTGCTTTGCGCTTTTTGTATGATATGGCATAATGTAAAAAGATTTTAATTCTAACTAGTAGTTTCAGAGATTAGCGCTCTTAAGTTCAAGTTCAACAAACACTTTAGTTTGTTATATTAGTATCGCTGGTGTAGTGTATGCTCTTATAATCTCATCCTTCATCCAATTGTTCAATTCATACAGTCACTCGTTCGTTTGTTTGTTTATAGTACGAAACGACGCACAACAATTACAATCGCACGACGGCCACGACGGCCCAACGACGTAAAATTCATACCTACTTAAGGTAAAAGATTGACTTTACAGATTGTAAAGATAACAATAACGTGGCATAGGGAACTAATGTCTAACTGATAATACGACGTCGTGGGTATGATTCAAACTATGGAAATTATAAAATTACGTTATTTTCATCCCGTAGCATTTTAATTTTAAGTTCGTTGTAGCAAAGCTGATTTTTATACACGTCTGATTATAATTACGACAGTTTTCGATTTTAAGTCGAGAAAATGAATTATTTTCATTTCCTTGCTCTGGTAACAAGGCAAACTGCGTCGTTGAGTTTCGCGACTCGACACGCAATGTCTTGAAAATTGGGTGAAAACTAGGAAACGGAGTATCTTAACAAAAACCTCCTTACCCTGTCTCTTTTCCCTACCCTGCAATATGCGCGATATAACGTGAAACTAATCACTAATTTCTCGTTCTAACTCTTTACCCTATCATCCCTAAACATAAAAATTCTATTAAAGTTGTATTCGTCGTATATTTTGCATATCCTTGAGATGACTATTATACTGAAGAAATACAGAAGAAGAAGACGAAACTGATTTTGTTTCAGCTATATAATAACTGTTTACTGTTGGGAATTAATCACATGGTATACAGCTCTATCTGATGCTAGAGTCGTAGTCGTTTCTCACAAATGTGCACAGTATGAATGTGCCTTTGATATTTCTTTCAACTTGACTTCAATGAACTATTTAAGTTTTTACATATGTCTAAATATTTTACAAAAGCCTTCTTCCACGACGAACGATCATATGCTTCCAGCATTACTTTTTGCTTTTGTAACAAATTTAAAGCCATTGCGTTAAAAGGCATTGCGTTTGCATTTTGCTAGACGCAAAAAGTAAAAGTCACGTCACGTTTATCTACCAGAGTAGAGAATGGACAATTTAAATATAACCATATCACGCCAGTCTTGGAGCAGGGTCACTCGAGGAAATAAAATATTTAATATTTTCAGTATATCTCGCTCTGGTGACAAAACAAAGTTCTCAGTGCTTTAAGGATTCGGTGAAAAGTGCGGAACGGAGTGTCTTAACATTAGATAAAAAAAAAACATCCCCCGATTGGGAATAGAACCTACACCTACAACCAACGTGTTTACAGTCAAACGTATTCGCACTGGGTACTCTTTTTTCGGAATTATATTTTCTGTATCTATATAATGAGAACGCGACATTTGTAGATTACTGTTAAAATCTGTATTTTCAAACAAACATACATTTATTTGGGATTTAAATTCGCAACGTTATCTATACTAATATTTTTGGCATATGAAGAAACTTTAACAATCACTCTAGGATTAAACAAAACTAGTTTCAACAGAACACACAAATTTAGAGGGCTTTTGGTAGTTTCAATATTTAGCTAAAAAGTAATAGACAGGAATTTTACTTTTGTTTCCATAGTGTATCCCAAATATGGCAGGTTAGATAGAGGTAAACTTGTCTTAAATCAATATTCTGTTTTATACTTTACACAGCGACGCCTTGTTAACAAATCAAGGATAAAATTAACAATATACTCCCGTGTGGGAATCGAACCCACAACCGTCACGTTACGGTCTCACCCTTGTGTCCCTGCGCCACGACGGCCTCACTTAATGTTTAAGTGTCAGTAAATGTCTTAATATTTTTTTACTTAACATTACTAGAAGTTTTTTATAATTTTATTATTCAAAATACTGAGACTGTCTTGATCGTTTCGATCGGGAATTATTTTTTTTATATTTTTATTTCTTCGCTCTGGCTAAAAGCATAAGATTAGTCCCCAATATTTGGTATGAATCATCAACCAACCATTTCTATTTATCGGCACGATGTCTTTCAAAAAATACTGTTTAACATATTTAGGAAACATAAAAAAATAACGTAGCATTTTATTTGCCAAGCAAGCCGTGCCTTGGAAACCGCCTAAGCACTTTGACCCCTAAGCCATACATTTTACTGTACTATTTTAAATTACAAAAATACTAACTTACAGTATTTCTTATATTATTTAGAAAATAATATCTTATATTTAGAACTCATTTTGAAATACTCTGAGTTCATGAGCTATATCACAAGTCTATTCACTTTCAGTACAAAGGATGCTTGCCCTATTAATGAGGGTATTGAACGTCCTCACTGCAACTGCAAAAACTTACTTTATAATATATATAAATTACGATATTTAGGATACATAGATTTTGTTACTAGTTTTAATAATAATAATCAGCTTCACGCTGTATAATAATAATAACAATAATAACAGCCCGCAGGGCAGCTTGTGCTAAGCTGCTGGGGAGTAGTGACTCCACGGACTTGAGTCCTCCGAAGGGGAATTGTATGCTATCCTCCGTCTCTGGCTTGCCTTTACTACTAGTCCGTTAGTGTCCTTCAAAAGCCCAGTTTCCAATCCATTCAAACTGCATTTCATAATCCCAATTTACTACGTACCTACGTATTATCTGGTGACCAATACTGGTATTGTCTATTGTTACTCAGAGATGGATAAAAAAGTAAAAAAAATACATTCTCTAAGTGGCCTCTATGTGTTCGGCCTGTGTTCCCACGCAAGTTTTCCAAACGACTGGATACTTTTGTAAGTGAAAATTAAGAAAGAGAAATATAATAATAAAAAAACAAATCCTATAGATCTGTCTACCACGGGCGTACCTTATGCTTCACATCAAAGTCCTAATACATTTCTATTGTCATCTTTTATATACATTCTTTTACACAGTAATTTCAAACATATTTTTTTATTACCAGTAATTTAAAATACTTGCCGAATAGTGCGCATTTTTTTGTTTCAAACTGGAATCCTAGTTTGTTAATTATAATTAAAATACCCAACTTCTCTACTTTTATTTTATCCTCTTCTCACATTCTCGCATTTGTCCATGCTTAGTATTTCATAGCCTTTGTCTTTCCAGATATTAACATTATAAAAAGAAATATTTAATTATTTTTTTAAATTGATACTGGAGGATGATAACGAGGGTAGAAATGAGGATTCATGTATGAAGAGGTTTGGCAAACTCAGTAGAGAATAAAGCGTAAAAAGCTAATATAATTGCGTCATAGTATAATAACCATTTTTTAATTTAAAATCTGAAAACTCTACAGCCATATACTCTACAGACATAAGCCCGTACCCTTTTTCCCATATCATGATGATTATTATTTTGGTCTTTAACATTTATAAAAAATTAAATATTTACTCTAAGCCTAAGGCTAAAATATAGATAGATAAGAGTCAAGTATTTTATATGTCCTAATTTTTTACATTGTATATCATAGATATTTTTACAAATACATATTTGTTTATAGACAAAGGGCGTTGTTGAGATCTACCACTTCACACGCAATGTCTCGAAAATTCGTCGGAAAATGGTGAATGTGTTTCTTTTAATAGGAACGGAGTTAGTAGAGACAACGCTCATACAAAACTAAAAGACTTAAAAATTTGATTTTTGTCTTCTGTACCTCAAAAAATCGGTAAAACGGAATCATTATTGGATCACATTGTTTTCCGTCTAGCTATCAGTTAAAATGCAATTTATTTCAAGATCCTGTGGAGATATTAAGCTGGAATTAATATCCAGATCCCTTGAAGTAAAAAAAAACAAACTTCTTAATCAACATAAAGGTGCGAGCATTTAGAGCAAGGAAATGATATTATTAAATATTTCATTCACTGAATGGACATTGAACCCACAACTGTCGCATTTACAGTCACAAGCTAGTACCGCTGAGCCACGACGACCTCATAACATTTAATGTGTAATAATTCAACCACTACTCCACTAGGACAATTTTCTAATAATAAATATATCTTATTAGCCAAATGGCTATCATTTTATTCTATACCATATTATTCCATTATCAATATCGATATTAGATTACTAAATGTAATGTCCTATAAAAGATAGTGGTACTATTAAGAATGGTCAACTATATGAGTTTGCGCATTGTGAAGCTTACAAATCGAGATTTTAATATTAATAAAAAAGAATATTGGTCTAAATTTATCTCGAAATATTTAGTTAAGAAAACAGTTTCACGTTTTCATATATATCATGGTAGGTAAAGAAAACTTAATGTTAAAACACTGCTTTCCTAACTTGCCGCACAGTTTTTACTTGCATTCCGTTTTCGTGTAGAGTGGTGGAACTTAACGCTGCGCTGAGTACCTGAGCGGGGAAATATAAATACTTTAAATATTATAATATTTTTTACAAGTGGAGATCAATCATATTTACAAGAATCGCATTTACAGTCCGACGTCGTTTTATATTTTCTTATAAATAAATTATAGGTATATTAAACTAACAATAGTATTTTTTTAGCGAATTTTGAAGGCATTGCCTGTTGAGTAGCGTAACTCAACACCGCGATTTGCCTCGTTACTAGAGCGTTTAAATTAAATTACTGAGGGAATCGAACCCACAACGCGCCACGCTACGATCCCTGCGCCACGACTGGCCTCAATTAACAATAGTAAATTCAAAAGATAATATTAATAAAGCTGATTATATTTTTAAAATTTAAATGGCGGCTTGTATGGCGGAAATCGCCGGAATCTGCCACTCGACTATAGGTCCTTCTACAGTGTTACGGCGGCTCTCGACGGGAGTGCTCGTGTCGGTTCATACAATTACTTCGTAGACTGTAAACGATGTATTTAACGTTTTAACTTTACCACAATATAAACATTTTTAATATAAAATTAGATTTTTAGTGCTTGTGTTGACAGTGAGTGACTAAAATGGTTGACAGGATAATATTTTTGGCGCTATTTTTGTTGTTTTTTCAAGGTAAGTGATTGTAATAGATTTTTTTTATTATAGTATGAATTAAGTTTTTTTAAATATCGTTTTTTTATTGAGTAAAAACAATTATTATGAAATATTATTTTAAAGAATATTTAACTCAAATGTACGATGTAGAGTTATTAAATCTTAGCTCATTTATTATAGTCAGTTTATTTTTTTAATTGAAGGATACATTAAAAAAAATATAGCAAGCTATAGGTATAATTTATTGAATACATTTTTGTGAAATTGCAACGTACGACGTATTATAATGGTTACAGGTTCATATTCCACTCAAGATATTTTATACATAAAAAAAGCTTGTATCTCTAGGTGCATACATCGGCGTACCTAGATTATTGTTACGAGAGAATGGCTTCCAGTTTTATTAATAGTTAAAAGTGGACCTTAACTTAAATATTATTTGTATACAAAAATATAATTAGGTAATTAAAAAATAATAATAACTTTCTCGACTCTAGTTTCGAACTGATCTTTTGTTTAGGAGGCTTTTTAAAATTCTTTAATATTGTTATTTTGTATATAAAATTCTGGGTTGGACATGTCCACTTGACCTCCTTACTCCTATGGATCCATAATGTTTTAATAGACGTAAAGTGGTGAATAGAGTCACTATAATATGTTCAACATGTCTGTCAAGAATACCATAAGTATATTGTTAACAAAAATAACTAAAAATACGCTTTTCCTCGCCAAGTGCTACAAATGCTATAAAATGTACTACGCGCTATAAATTATGTTAGCCTAAACTTAAATGGTTTTCTAGTAATCTTTGATGATCCACTAACTTTAAACTCTTAAGCATATAACAGTATTATTTTGAGCTTCATGGCGTATCCCGCACACAAGCAAGGTAGGCAGAGGGTACCTAGTGTTAAGACACTCTGTCCCCCATGTTTCGCCGAATTCCTCCAGCATTGCGTGTTGAGTGGCGGAACTCAACGCCAATATTTGACACCATAGAGATGAAGAAAATATAAAAAGAAAATAATAATTTTATTTCCTCGAATGAGTATCGAACACACAACCTTCCAATTGAGAAAAATACTTGTGCTTTTGCGCCACGACTGGCCTAAGTTATAAGTCGAACTAATAAATTTGAAAAAAGGTAAATATAATATAATAGTCGTAACGGGAAAATACAATCCAATATTAATAAGTTATTCCTTCATACAAATTTAATTAATCTAAATATGTAGGGCATATTCTGTTTCCTCATTACCGTTGTTTTCCGGATTAAGGGATAAAATTCGATATATTAATAAAGTACAGTAAAAATCTTTCATTAAAAAAAAAATCAGCTTTTCGCTGTATCCCGCATACAGCAGGGTAGGCAGAGGGAACCTAGTGTTAAGACACCTCGTTCCCCACTTTCTGACGATTTCTGGAGGCATTGCGTGTTGAGTGGCAGAACTCAACGCCGCGCGTAACCTCGACACCAGAGCGAAGAAATGGAAATATAAATTTAAGTAAATATTTCATCTCCTCGAGTGGGAATCGAACCCACAACCAGTCGGTTTTACAGTCACACCTCGTGCCACTGCGCCACCACTGGCCTCTAATTTATATATATTTAATTTCGTCATATTGAGTGATGGTTTTGAAGATTTAAGTAAGAAAAAATATAATTGTTCTTTGTATGATTCATACATTTATTCAAAAAAATGTATGAAACGTTGAAGCTGTCGTGGGGCATAGGCACAAATATGCGACTATAAATGTGATGATTGTGGGTTCGATTCCCATTGAAGAGAATGAAATATGAATAAAATATTGCAAAGTGTGACATAGAGTTCCGTCACTTACCAAGTAATGCCTCACGACCGTCAAATAAATTTTTAACATTACTTACTCTATTCCCAACTTTGCATCATGTTCATGCTTCGAGCTCAGTGTCACATTTTCTCAAACTTAACTAGAAATAAGAATGTTTCAAATATTTGAATATATTCCTAGTTCCTTTCAGATACTGACTCGTTTCCCACTTATTCTGTAAAGTATAGTGATAGAGTAGTTAAATGAAATGCGTATTTTTTAGCTTCATGCTTTGTTCTACACATAACAGAGCGAGAGGGAACCTGGGAACCTAGTATTCAGACACTCTGTTCTCTTTCAAACTCATCGCCGCTTTGTAATTTTTTTTGCACGAAAATATTAATCATATCATTCCTCCGAGTGAGAATCGAACCCAGAACCGTCGCGTTTACAGCCGTATGCTTATACCGGTGCTACGATGTCATACGTATACGTACGTAAGAGGCTTATAATATTAGTATAGTCATATTATGAAGTAGGAAGGAGGCAAGAAGATTGATATATATGATATTAATCTTGTGAAGAACAGAAAAGAAAGTTATCCATATATTTCGATGTAGCCCATGAGCCTACTGCCATATGGAATGTCAATGCGAGTGTCGTTGTGCTGATAGTTTTTTTTTAAATGGTTTGGAACGGTGTGTATTTTGATGACGTTCTTCACTCTAGAACCATAGCCACCGACCTAGACTATAATAGCCTAGACTCTTGTCCTGACGTCGGAAAAAAAAAACTTAATTATGTTTTTCCCTTTTTTTTAAGGAAAAAAATAAATAATCGAACTAGAGACCATCTGGACTCGAACCGGGCTCTTCCAGTTTCGGGATCATCCGATTTCCTACCTTAGCTATTATAAATTTATAAGCATGTAAGCATGTAGATGGTTGCGAAATTTACTTTCATATTCTAATGATATTATAGCAGTTTTTCACTATCTGAAAACATGGTTAAAACGACATTTTCTAAAATTGAAAATAAGCCGAATTAAACCGCCCCTAAATCAATTTTGAGATTCTGAAGATATATATAGAAGAATTGTTCGTTGAAAGGTATAAAATACATGAAAATAGAAAATATATATAATTCCTCTAAAAAATAGTGTGTAGGTAATTGAGGTAGTAAGTTAACTAAGGTAAGCAGAGAGAACCAATTAAGAACTCCTTCCTTCTCTTTCCGCACCAACTCCAAACCTCGCCTGTTGGTGTTTATCTTCTAATGTATAAATATCATAAAAATAACTGTAAAAAATAACGAAATTTACAAATCTGTACAAAATTACTCTTTAAAAGATAAAAATCTGTTAAATTAATAGGGAAGAGCTCACATTTTTAATTTACAAAAACTATACAAAAATTTTCGTTTCGAAATAGAATATCGAGATACATTATCGTTGCTCCAGAAAGGCGACGTATATTAACGGAAATATAAAACGTGTTCCGTACATGCCTTTGTCGTTTATATGAAATAGCGAGACGACTAAGCGATCGCGAAAGATCTTTTGTCATTTTTAAACGCTGTATTTTTCTTAGTGTTGATATATTTCTACACTTTTTAACAAGTGTTTGTCTATTCTTCACGAATATAAAACACATAATACAATATAAAATAAAAATTATTCGTTGGAAGAAATAAAAAATAATTGAGGCCGTTGTGGCGCAGTGGCAAAAGCGTGTGACTGCTAACGCAATCATTGTGGGTTAGATACCTACTCGGGGGAGGACAGCTACAATTATTTTTCTTTCGTAAGTGTGGAATAACTCTTTAAAAATGTTAAAAATATTTTATTAATAGCATTCTCTCTTGCCAAATGATAATTCTAATTAATTATCTTTGAATAGCGGAAATTTGTAAAAATCTTACAAGAAATTTTAACAACATAATTATATAGGTTGTAACAAGCTTATAAGAATTTCGATGTAGCTTGATGATAACGCATGGCTTTGTGGTCAGAGCGCTTGGACGGCTTCTAAAAGGCGCGGGTTCATATCCAGTTACAATTTCTAAATAAATACATTCCTGATATCTGTTTACAGTTTTATCTCATTGATATTCCTGCAAAATAATATGACTTTTCTAATATGCTACACTAATAATAATAAACATGAGTGCTTAAACAACTCAGTAATCCCCTATTCTATAGAATAAATTATCAAATAACATATATATTATATCCGCTTCACGCTGTATCCCACACACAGCAGGGCAGGCAGAGGGAACCTAGTGTTAAGATACACCGTTCACAGAAGCTCGACACCAGAGCGAAGAAATGATAATCGAACCCACAACCTGTCCACGACTGGCCTCTATATAGGTACTCGGTTGTATTATATAATACATAGCAGCATGGATATCACGTCGCGGTTAATCAACTCGTAGATAGCTACAGCTAATTAATCTTACATAACGCTTCTAAAACTATTGACATCCTCGGAGCTCTATTATAGGGTAACTAAACAATACTGGTTACGATAGTTATGGGTTCAACTTGTGATTTTTATAAATAATAATATTAAATAAATATTTATTTATTATTTCTTTAAGCTTAACTTAACTTAGTTTAACGCTGTGAAACGCAGCGGGGTAGTCAGAGACAACGGACCGCCAAACGCTATTGTCTCTACATATCTCTTTCGCCTCGTCGACTGTGATCAATCTCTTCATACATGCCCTCCGGAGGTCCTCATGATTTATATGTAACCTTTCTCCAGTATCTTCGATACTGTGTTTTCCAAGTTCTACCGAGGTCCCTTTTCCATCATAAGTCGTTGCCATTCTTTGCCAGTCGTTCATTTGTTCGACGTGCCCAAACCAGCTGAGTACGTTTTTCTTCATTCTCTCCGTGACATCTTCGCTAGTACCTGTCATTGTGTGTATCTTTTCATTGCGGATTCGATCAGCTAATATTTCTTTTATATTATATATAAATAGATATATCACAAATAAATAAATAATTATTTGAGGTCATTCGTGGCTCTGGGGCACAGACGTGCGACAGGTTATAGGTTCGATTCCTACTCGAGGAAATGAAATATTTAATATTATGTAGGAAACGGAAAAGTCTTAATGGGAGTGGAATGTCTTAAAACTAAGTTTCCAGGTTCCCCCTGCATTTCCTGCTATGTACTAGACATAGCTCGTCACGACTAAGTGTACACTTATATCAAATAATGAAGGAAAAATCTTTACTCTATAAAATTTTTATATTCATCATATTTGTAAAAATATAAATTTTCTTATTGAAATTCTTAGACACCTAGGATCCAACAAAGGGACTAATAGAATAGACCTGTCGAGTACTTGTTATAGTATATGGACCTTTATATTTTATACGTTTCGCATTTACATATTTTCTTGATTATGACTGACACATTATTTCAATAGCTTTTTGATAGATTCGAAATAATGTCGTAATTTTTTTTATATCTTTTTTATTTGTATTTTTTTTTTCGACTAGGTTCTGCATTTTCCAATACGTAATTGAATTATGTAATTAATTATTAATCAACTTGATTTTAATAGGATTTTTACGAATATTTAAAAATAAATCAATGTACATTGAGGCTAGTCGTCTCGCAGACTGGTGGTGCGTTCGATCCCCACTCGAGGAGATGAAATATTTACTTAATTTATTATTTTCATTTCTTCGCTCTGGTGTCGAGGCAAAGCACGGCGTTGAGTTCTGCCACTTAACACGCAATGCCTCCAGAATTGGGCAGAAATTGGGGAACGGAGTGACTTACAGTAGGCCCTCTGCTTACCCTCCTATATGCGGGATACAGCGTGAAGCTGTATCCCGCATATAGGAGGGGAAATAAAAAGAAAAAAAATGAATGTAATTTGCAAACAAAAATAATATTAGTTAGTAACATTTGCTTGCGGTTTTGCCTGTGTGATCAAATGGACACAACTAAGACTTACGTATTATTGCAAATTGTAACTGCTCGAGGTAATCAAGCTCAAATGTGATATAATATAGCCTAAAGGCTACCTTTCCTCGATACTAATACTTAACCAAAACAATTTTTCAATTCGAACCAGTAGTTCCTTACATTATCGCGTTCAAACTAACAAACATTTTTTTTTAATAACATGTCTTTTGGATCTTTTGTTGAATAAATTCAAATATACTACCCTTATTATATACAATGATATACTTAAAATTTGATATTAGTAGTTGTTTCTAAACATAATTAAACCTATTGTCACGCTTATATTTGATGTTGGCATGTATATTATTATTCTATTTGATAATACCGTACATGTCTATGGTAGCTCTACAATACCATATTATTTGGTGCACTAATAAGCATTAATTTTAAAATTTGATTTGGTTGTGCATATAATTATAATTACAATTATAATAAAGGCTAAAACTAACTCACATTTCAAATAACATATATTATTTATAAGTATGTCCCTATGTATATATAGTTGTATATAATTAGAACATTTGGAAACCATCTTTTAATCCATCGCGGAGAGTAGGCAGAGGGTTAATGTTAACCCAATTTTCGCTAAACTTTCGAGACTGCTTTTTCTGAGTTGACACCGCACTTTGTCTACCAGAACGGGGAATTGAAAATAAATTAAATACAATCATAGTGGGGAAATACGAAACTACAATAAACGCCGGACTTTAGCATATTCCCAAATTTTTAAAAAAACGGAGAAAATTTTCACTTTTGGCTACTTTTTTTCTTTTTGTTTTCGGTTACTAAAGGCGGTGTTAGTAAAATCAAGAAAAATTGTCACAATTTTCTAAGTAACGAAGTTATCAATTTAGCAACGTAATATTTTTTTAATGCGATTAATCTGTAGTACTTAAAGTAGATTAAAAGAAAACCAATAAACTTATGTAAGGTAGACAGTGTTTTACAACAGAAATGTGTTTTACTATGCATTTATAATATATATTATAGTATTTTTTGGGTCATACTGTATCCTGCACATACTACTCTACAATAGGCAGAGGGAACCTAGTGTTAGAACACTGCATTCCTCGCAACCGTTCAATTTCCGATTTTACATGTAAATCATTTAATTCAATACGGATGAAAATTTAAAACCTTTTAAAAATATATGGCAAGAAATATCAAAAGAAATAAGGTTAGTTTGGGTTGAGAGAACTGCTAAGATCGTACTTTTCAGAAACTTCACTACAACATCTATAGAAATTAAGAAGCTTCGAATTACACCAACAACTTTGATTCAAAAACCGAGTGAATGAAGATACTTAACGTTATAAACTTAAACACCTTTCAATTTTCTTTTTAAGTTTGAAAGTAATGATAAAATATTTTATAATACAGAATTTGATTTTGAAATAATATTATAGCTATTTATTTATTTAAATAAATCATAAGAAAGTCATAATCAAAGACACAAATTCGCCCTTGACTGTTTTTTAGTTTTCCGGTAAAAATAGAACCCTTATAAGATTTCTTTTATTTTCTTGTTTTCCGTCTGTCCCTTTATTAAGACCATTTATCTGAGATCGCGTAGATGTCCAGCTGAATTAATATTAAATATTCATTAATTTCTTATAGCTATATAGATTAGTCCTTCTAAGCTATTTTTACAAATAATATAACTTTCGCTTCCTAATTCTCTACTGTTGCAGTTATTCATTATTTTTATTCCGTATCCCGTTTATTACAGAAGACAGAGTATCTTGACACTCCATAAAAGTTCTCCATGGCTACCTTTATATCTATATATATAAAAGGACTTGTGCTGACTGACTGAGGTAAGACGCACGCAGAGCCGTAACCACTGATGGTAGAAACGTGAAATTTGGGCAGATGTTTAATTTTCATATTCAGGACATCCACTAAGAAGGGAATTTGAAAAATTTTAATCCTAAAGGGATGAAATAGGGGTTGAAAGTTTGTATGGAAAAAAAATTTAATCTGTACCGATTTTTATAAAATTTGAAATTCAGACTCTTAAAAATATTTCATTGAACACGTGTTTCATGGTTTTTAAGAATTCACCTCCTAAGGGTTCAAATAAGGGGTTGAAAGTTTATATGGAAAAATCTTTAAACTGCCACCGATTTTTATAAAAAAATAAATTCAGACTGTTAAAAATATTTTATTGAACACGTGTTTCGTGGGTTTTTAGAACTCACTCCTAATAAGCGGGCGAAGCCGCGCGCGCCGTCTAGTTGTTATATAAAAATTCGTGAATCTAAAATTATAATAATCATTTAAGCTACATATAAGCAGAAATAATGATTCCTTTATTAAATGTACTATGAAATCTGACCAATTTCATGTTAATTCCACAATTGATCCCAATAGATTACGATAGATTAGACAAGCGCTGCTAAAGCATTAGTATGTTAGTATTACCAGGAACATCGCTCTCGTGGGTATTGCTAAAACGAAACCTTATACTTTAATTAATACCTATTTTCTAATCTCTATATATAATAAGACAGTAAAAATATTTTGTCTGTACATTTAGTAATTTTGACTGAAATGGATAGAGGGACACTTAAAAAGACTAATAGAAAGCAAAAAGATTTTTTTTGAATTTCTTGTCTGTCTGTCTGTCTGTCTGTCTGTCTGTCGACATATTGTTGTCCGCATTTTTCTCTGAAACTACTGAACCGATTTACTTGAAAATTTCACCAATTGCTTTGTTTTAACTCAATTTAGGTTGTAAAGTTTGGTTCGTCAAAATCGGTTCATTAAAAAAAAAGTTATCGTCATTTGAATGAACTCAAGGCATTAGCTTGCCAGCGAATGTTATATAGAAATCGCGCTGGTATGACCCTGGCTAAAGAATGACGTTCGAAACGTCTGGGTTATATGATTGTTGATAAAAATATATATTTTTGAAGCACTATTATATAATATTTTATACAATAAAGTAAACAAAATTGAATTGTTAGTGGAGATTACCTTCATTAATCATAACAGTTAAGTTTAAGTCGTAATTAATTCAACACAGAGATAAAGAACGATCTTGAAAGAAATATCAAGTAAATACAAAGATTTTTTGGTTGGTTCGTTCATATAATATATGTAACTAATTTAAAAACTGTACAGGAGTTAATATGCAATTATTACAGTTATTTTATAAAGAATATTATGAATCCTTCAAATCAATAATTTAACATTTAAGGCTGTTTCTGAATGAGTAAATAGAATTATTCACTGACAATAGGTAAACGAATATAAAGTTACAAAAATAATTAGCTTTATATATATTTTTAAAATTTTCACTTTA